>MU782579.1:0-10924 GCA_026770625.1 Nicotiana glauca | reverse complement strand
CAGAAATACTAAATTCACCTCGGATCCAAGCCTATGAACTTTGAAACTTCTAACTTTCACATCCGATGTCGAAACACGTCAAAACTAGTCCGAATGACCTCAAATTTTGCAGACAAGTCCAAAATGACATAAGGAAGCTAGAACAACTCTCGAAATTCCATTCCGACCCTCAGATCAAAATCTCACCTATCAACCGGAATTCGTCAAAATACTAACTTTGCCAATTCAAGCTTAATTCTACACCGGTCATCAAAAAAAGATTACAGACACGCTCCTAAGTCCCAAATCACGTAACGAAGCTATCCGAACCATAAAATTTGCATTTCGAGCCCTCTAACACATAAGTCAATATCCGGTAAACTTTTCCAACTTAAGCTTCCTTAAAAGAGACTAAGTGTCTCAAACCTTACCAAAATCATTCCGGAATGACTTCAAAATTTGAACACAAGTCACATTCGACATTACGGACTTTTCCCAACTTTCGGAATCGCATTCCGACCCCGATATCAAAATTTCCACTTCCGGTCGAATTTTCTCAAAAACCTTCAAATTTCTATATTTAGCCAAATGACTTCAAAATGACCTCCGGACATCAGAATTCACTTCCGATCACGCTCCCAACTCCAGAATAACCATACGGAGCTATTCCCAGACTCGGAATCCCAAACAGACATCTATAACACTGAAATGCCTTCCAACTCAAATTTATGAAATTCTTCAAAAATACTAACTTCCACAATATACGTCGAAATGCTCATGGGTTATCCAAAACTAAATCCAGACATACGCCCAAGTCCGAAATCATCATACGAACTACTGGAACTTTCAGATCTCGATTCCGAGGTCGTTTACTCAAAATTCCAATCTTAGCCATTTTCTTCAACTTAAGGCTACCGAAATTTTCTTTCCAATTTGACTCCGAAATTCAACTTTGACCATACGCACAAGTCAATATACCTGAAATGAAGCTATTCATGACTTTCAACTGCTGAACGTTGTGCTAGATCTCAAAACGATCGGTCGGATCGTTACACTATGGCTCTCTAGTTTTGCTTTCTCGATTGGGCCAATTAAAGGCTCGAGCCAAACGTCAGCTTGACCTAACTTTCTCAAGAGGCTGCTATCAGCAGGAACTTCAATAGTTACGCTCCTCATAGCAATACTTCTACTCGAAGAACCCATCTTCGTATGGTGAATGATAGGTGGGGAATTATCAAGGGAGGAGTGGTGGAAGGATTTAAAATAGTAGAGGGAAGAACGGAAATAGTTTAGGCAGGTAAGGAAAGAATCACAGGTGTGGAAGTTGAAAAGGAAGATAAGGGAAGTTCATCTAAAACAGGCCCTAAATTACCACTATCAAAACCACTGATAAAAAGCTGGTCAATGGACTCACGAGTATCATGTGGAGTGGCATCATCATCAGGTATTATAACTGGGGTATCAACAGGCTAGGAGAGAGGTAGACGATGTGAGATTTCAGCTTCGTCATCAGAGATAATACGTCTTTTGGCTCATGGTCTCGTCACCAGGGAGCCTCCTTCATCCTCTTCTTCTGAGTCTTCTTCTTCAGAAGCTTTTCTTTTTGCAGAAGAAGAACCCAAGACTATTTCTCGGGCTAAAGAGGTACGCTACCCAAAGAGTCACGAGAGGCCGCAACTGCCTAAGCAGTAACCCCTCGAATAGCAAATCCTGATAAAAAGAAGGATAAAAGTTAGAACATAAAAAGGAAAATATTTATATACGTGAAAGATAAAATAGAAACTTTTACCATGAGTCTTTACTTTCCAATCGTAACGGTTGGAAAGGTTTTTCCAGAACCTACCCTCCATTGGAGCGGTCTTCAATAATTTCTCTACCCAACCACAGAAGTTGGGTACATTCTCTACAACACCCGTGGTTGCTGAGAAAAGAAAAGAAGTGGCATTAGATAAATTAATAAGCTTGAAAGAAAAAGGCACGAGAAAGATATAACACTTACGTGCAAAGTTCCACTTCTCAGGGAAGGGAACGTTATCTTCACCCACTAAACTAGCAATGGGGGCAACAACAAACCGAGCATACCAACCACGGTCTTTTTCATCTTCGGGGCTCACTAAAACCCTCTTGCTTCTGGCTGCTAAGATAAAAATGCCATTGCGGAAAAGCCTAGGGGAGTATAGATGAATTAAGTGGGGGAAAGTAAAGCCAACATCTGCCATGTTGGTAAGGTGACACAAACAGGTGATAGACCTCTATATAATTGGACCAATTTGACCCAAAAACTGTTAAAAAAAGGGCAAAAATCTAGAATGACCTGGTCAACGGCTGGTTTGAACCCTAGAGTGAAAGGGTATGTATAAACAAAAGGAGAATCCAATCATGTAGGAAGTGATCCTATGATTTGGATTAGGAATGATAATTGGAAAATCACTACTCCAATGACAGTCCTTACGAACTATATGAGCTAAAATTTCTGTAATCTGAGTAGGGAAAGCATCAGCACGATCTAAAGTGGCAACTTGGTTCATAAGAGATTCCCTATCACGGTGAAAAGATAGTTCTGTTGGGACTATCTCTTCAACTAGAGGCTCACGTAAGGGCTCAGAGGGTTTTTTGATCCTAGAAGAATACCTTTGATAAGGCTAACCTCTAGTTCTAGAAGAGGGACCAGAACTAGGAGAAGGCGTGGATATGCTACCACCGCGAGCAGACCCCAAGCTACGGAGTCTACCCCCTCTTCTATGCCTAATGGGGGCATTGGGGAAGTTATCTAAAATAGGGGTTCTCCTAGGGTTAGGGTTTGGTGAAGTAATGGCGAAGAAGATTGAAATGAAGAAGAAGTGAATAGAGATTTGAAGAATTAAACCATTCAATACACTTTATGTGGTAAAAGACAAGTAAAGAAGTTATATTTATACTGATGGGCAACCAGCAAAAGGAAAAAGTATAATGATGGAAGAACCATAATAATGATAACTAACACTTCGTGAACAGGGAAGCCGAAAACAAAGCCTAAGAAAGTGCTGCAAAACCGTAGAACCAATAAGAGGGTGACACGTGTGTAACACATTAAATGGAAGTGACAATTTAAACATCAATTTTGTCAGAGCATTAATGATGACAAAAATTCTCTTTTAATGAAATTCACTTCCCAAATATTCAACTGATGAATAAATGGAAAGTGGGGGGGACTATCTGTATTGGGAAAAATTATATTTATATAAAAAGGTGACGTGTCAAGACACGTGGATTGGTCAAATGGTCAAAGAATCGCAATTAGCCACGAGTCAGGAGTTACAACAGATACGAGCAAAGAAAGAGGAAGAGGAACGGGCCATCAGTCAAATAACCTGGTGCCCGTGCCTATTTAAGTCATTTATATCCGAAAATCGGAATGAATGAATCTGACAATAGAAAAGAGTGCAGATACGACATTTAATGGGCACTAAATGTTGAATACATTAGAGAATATATTTTAAATGTAATGATTGTGTAACGTAGCATTTAATGTCTTTAATTACTCATAATAGCCTCATTATGATTCGAGCAAAATGTATATTCTCAAAGGTACCTATAAAAAGGAGATATATGATCAGTTGTAAGGACACTGAATACTCTTGGAATAGACATTGATTTATTTGTTTCTCTTGATTACCATCTTGCTATCCAGAATTACTTCTTTTTATTCATTTTCTTGATTATCAGTAACCCGAGTTCTTCTAAATTCTAGCTTTGACTAAAATTCCATTTTTTGGTTAACCAATCCCAAAATTAATTATCTTGAGAGTGTTATCCCTTCCTCTCATAAGGATTAAAATGAC
Organism: Nicotiana glauca; assembly: GCA_026770625.1. NCBI lineage: Eukaryota > Viridiplantae > Streptophyta > Magnoliopsida > Solanales > Solanaceae > Nicotiana > Nicotiana glauca. The sequence continues at coordinate 7,124 of MU782579.1, read as the reverse complement.
ACTATAAGCCGAGGATAACTAATCCCCGGATTAGTTATATCACGATTTTATTCCAACCAAACGTGAGATAAACTCATCTCAAATTTAATTCCATAATTAATTATCCCTTATCCCTCGTACCAAAGGATACCTCAAAGTATAAGTTGATCTCCAACACTTTACTTACTTATAGAATACACAATTAACCTTCTATTTGGAATTTGGAAAACCTAATCGCTTGAACTAGTGTAACGACCGGATTGATGGTTTTGCTTTCTAGAACCCGTTTCCCTAAATAAGACTTCTCATACTTGCTTTTACTGAATTATGACTTTCGGGGATAGTTGGTTCGAGATTTGAAAGAGTTTGGGTTGAAATCGGAACACTTGGTTCCTTAAGGTTGGCTTAAAAGACCAAGTTTGGCTGCGGTCAACGTTTTGAGTAAACTACCTCAGAATCTAAATTTGAAGATTCTAACAGGTTTGTATGATGATTTAGGACTTGGACGTACGTCCAGATCAGGTTTTGGATGACCCGGGAGCATTTTGGTGCCTAATAGTGAAAGTTGCCTCCTTAAAGATTTTGAAGCTCTTAAATATTTGGTATGGGGTGGGTTTTTGTGTTATCGAGGTCCAAACGGAGTTTCGAGACCAGGAATAGTTTTGTATTGCCATTTAAGACTTGCACGCAAAATTTGGTGTTAATCCGAGTAGTATAAGTATGTTTCGTCTCTTTGGAAGTAATTTGAAGAACTTGAAATTCATAAGTTTGATTCAATTAGTTTTAGGGGGTAATTCTTATATTTAGTGTTGTTTCGGGCATTCTGAGGGTTCGACCGAGCGAGTCTATTTTATGATTTTAAACCTGTCGGTATGTTCGGACGGGGCCTGGGGGCCCCGAGCGTCAATCGAACGAGGCTCGGGTTGAGATAGAAAATTTTGGAAGGAGCTGAAGCTCCAGGCTGCTGTCATAATCTCACCCGTTGTTGGTCAGCCGCAGGTGCGAGACCGCAGGTGCGGTCAGTCCATCGTAGAAGCAGCCAAGGGCGAGGAGCTAAGTAACTGTAGATGCGGCTCCTTCGCTGCAGGAGCGGCCCAAAGACCGCAGATGCGGCTGCGCTAGGAGCGGCCTAAAGAGCGCAGATGCGGCTCCTTTACCTACGAAGTGGCTATGCAGGAGCAGTTCAAAGACCGCACATGCGGTCCCAACCCGCCTGGCCAATTCCGAAGATGCAACCCTCCTCTCGCAGAAGCAGGACCGCAGATGCGGCCCCTTAACCGCATGTGCATAATTCGCTGAAGGTAGTGCCTTCATTTAATACGGGACTGTGGAATTTTTGACACATTTTCACCATTGTTTGGGTGATTTGGGAGCTTCCAAAGAGAGAGATTCCATCTAGCATCTTGAGGTAAGTTCATCCTACTTATTTTGGGTTTAATACTTGAGTCTTTGGTAGATTAACACACAAAGATTAGGAAAAAATCATGGGGTTAGAGCGAAACCTAGGATTTTGATAAAAATTAGATTTAACCACAAAATTTATTATAGAATGGACTAGAAATCATATATTACTGATCCTTAGGTTATAGAGAATAACTTTCTTCGAAAATTTTTGGAATTCGGGTACGCGGGCCCGGGGTCAGATTTTAGGAAACTTATGTTTAGGGTTGGAAAATTACTTTAGTAGTTAAAATGCAAACTCTTGAGCTTGTATTGATTAGTTCCTACCTCGTTTAATTAGTTTCGGATCGTTCGGCTCCAAATTGAGGGTTTGAGCACGTTCTTGATATTGGGAGTACGCTTTGGAGCGAGGTGAGTCTCCTTTCTAACATTGTAAGAGGTAATTATCCCCACAGGTGAGTTAATTAATCATGTGTTGCTAATTGTGGGGGATACGTACGCACGAGGTGACGAAAGTCCGCGCGTAGATACTATTATGTTAATTGTCCGGGTAGTTTAGGACCCGTATCATGCTATTTTTGTAAATGTTTATATCCTTTCATGTTAATGAGATCACTTAGGACTTGTTAGAAGTTGGAAATAAATGTACAAGAACGCATGCACTCACTTGATAACTTGTATGAATTTATTTGACTATGATTGTGCTTTATATGCCCTCTTGATGATGATTGATATTTGTGGATCGTGTCGATTGCCTCGGTAGAAATAGATGCATCTATGGTTCGCGCCATTCGATCCTTTGGCAGTGCACATTTCCTTTATGTTGGACCGGACCGTACGACCGCGACATAATGTGCACATGCTATCTATGTGAATTCTTATTCATGACTTGCCTTGCTAAATGCCCTGAAATGTAAATGGCTAAGTATAATATTATCTAAGGAATGACCTATCACTTCATGCTATAAATTGTTTTTTAATTGTGACATCCATGTTTAGTATAACACTTTCTTATATTAACTGACCCTAGTAAGTGTCCAGTCGACCTCTCGTCTCCATTTCTTCGAGATTAAACATGATACTTACTGGGTACATATTATTTATCTACTCATACTACGTTTCTGTACTTAATTCTACAGGATCTGAGGCATGTACATCTGGTTACCAGTCTGGTTCTCATAGTTGATCGTAGTCCGAAATTTCACAATGAGCTACTCCTTTCCTATGTCGTTCAGTAGCGTGATGGAGTCTTTCTGTAATTTTTTGTTGTCTATTCTAGTTCATGCAGTAGGATAAATTTATTCTTTTGTGTATTCTACTAGATGCACATATACTTGTGATACCAGGTCTTGGCACACACATTAGTAGACTATTCTTTTTGGGATTGTATAATTATTATGGTACGTTGCTAATTACCACTTGTTTTAAATTTAAATTTAGAAATTGTTGTAACTGTTTGGAAAAGTAAAACTAAAACTTATTAATATTTCTGCATTGGCTTGCCTAATAACGGTGTTGGATGTCATCACGACCTGAAGTGAAATTAGGTCGTGACAACTAGATTCAAGATATTTGCTTTCGATAATAAATGCTTGTCACCTTTTTCTTTTTGAATTCTTTGAAAAGATCTATCCATCTTTTAATTAGGAAAGTTGATATACTTGAATGAAAAGTATATGGAATCTAGTTTTTTTCAATAATCACAATTTAACCTTATTATATCGCCCGATAGCATCTAGAGATAAAATATGACTCCATATGTTATTATTAAACATCTTAATTTGTAACTCTTATCTTAATTATACTAAGATAAGACATCGTAAATACGATCTACTAGTCAACAGACACAATTAGTAATCTTATAACCTAATCCAATTGGAGAGGATTATGCTCTCCTTACGCAACGGAAATCATGAGTACTAGATTAGTATACGATAAGAGGTCAAGAGAATTTTTTTTAAATTAGTTTTGTGTAGTGTGAATCAGAAATAACCGAGCCAATGAATTTTGAATATCAAATGGATACAAAATCCATACTTCACAATGTCACACCTCCTTTTTCACGTTACACCCTCGGAAGGGTATAAAGGAGTTTTTTCCAATTTAAGGACAATCAGAACGGGATTTATTTATTAAGATTCAGAGTCGCCACTTGAGAGATTAATGGTGTCTCAAGTCACCGATTGAATCCCGAACCGAGAAAATTATGACTCTGTTACAGTCCGCGAATCAGAAATCCGAATAAAGAATTCTGTTAACCCGGGAGAAGGTATTAGGCACTCCCGGATTACGTGGTTCTAGCAAGGTCACTCAACTGTTGTATTTATTTTTATCTGATTTATATGTTTTGCTTTTATGTGCCTTTATTAGTGTTTCGCTTTATCATTTTTAGAAGAATTGCAACGTCGTGAAAATGCATTTCGAGTCACACCGTACCAGTACGCCTGTGACTTTTAATACATTTCAACTTCGTTGAGATTTGGATTTGGGTCACATAAATGTGCACCCATATTAGGAATGTATATTAAATTATGCCTAATGAGGTCTACTCTTATTAATATTTGGGAAAGATCGTGAAATTGTCTAAACGATCCCTCCAAATCTATACTTTAGTTATTATTTGGGGGCCCCGTGTGTTTCACATTTGTAACGAGGCTCATCCCTTATTTTTAAAGGTCAATCCTATTTGTGCACTATATTATCTATTTCTGTTTTTTCCGTCCTAATATAATTGTTTTCGTATTAATTTCAGATTATTGTGTATGTCCAGGCCATATTTTATTATTGGGCCTGGACCTCGTACTGGCTCAGCAATTTGCAGCCAAGCGAAACTGGGTTTCTGCAACCCAACACTCATTTCCTTTCCCATTTACAGGCATAATTGCCATTTCAATTTGATCAAGGCCTGATTTCCAGTTGAGGCCCAAATTATTCATATTTAAAGCAGAGTAATGACTAACTAGCATTTATAACAACACATATGAATATGTGGCAATCAGTATTAATAACTAACTGTTTTTGTAAATGCCAATTTGCATTTAATCACTACTGATTTCAATATTTAACAATTAATTAAGAACTCTAACACGATAGTTTATATTGATGTTATTATTCAACTAGCAGAATCTGCTATTCATATCGTTAGTGAGACACTAATTGCAGAATTATTTCTTTTTTGTCGCTTTTATTTAGCTGGGGAAAACGGTATTCTAATTTTTAACTAAGCATGCTCGAATTACTGTTATCAGGTTATCAAATATCAGAATCTTAAAGCAAATTTATAGCTAAATCATTTTAAGTAAGGACAAACAGTAATACAGTTTGAAATTCAAAACTACTTATACTTTTCCAATTAATTGATCCAGATTCGAAACTGGATTAAAAGAACGTCCAGGTATTAATACTTCACATCTAATTTATAATAGTTATAAATCCAGGCGATTTAACTAAATTTAGACCGGTTTTAATCTTAGATTTAGGTGATCATCTCTACCTAGCTTATTTATACTATTGTTTATATCACTATTGTTATTACTGAATTTAAAGTATACTTCCAGTCAATTACTTTTACAACCAGATCCTAAATGAATTACAGAGATCTAGGCACTCGAAATTACATAACGAATAGAATAGATACACAATGAATAACTAGAACGTGATTAACATTTTTATTTCTTCAATCAGCAGCTCAATTACAGCTCCAGGACATAGTAGTGTACCTGGTTCAAGTAACAAATTGATGAGTCTAGAGTTGGAGAAGAAGGAGAATCAGCAACAGCAACAACGATATAGCAACAGCAGCAGAAATGAATCAACACAGCAACTACCAAACTCCAGAATATAACCCAACAAATTAACCCAAGCAAATTGGAAACCCAGCAAAGTCGAACAAAACCAGTGAAGAACGACCAACAGAGATTCCCAGAATAACACTCGAGTTAACAGCCAATTGAAAAACAATAGCACTTCAGTGTATAGATTTCAGAACTTTCAGAACTCTAATAATTCTAAATTCCCTTAATCTCTCCAAGTTTCAAACTCTAAAATTCTGAACCTTTTTTATTTTCGAACCTCCCTTTTTTTTTTTTTTTAAAATTAGGCCTGAAACAGCCTATTTATATAGTAGAATGGGAGGAAAATTTGAATTAATTATTCAGATTTCCCACCCCTACTCTTTTTCAATTATTTCAGTTAAGTATAGGGTGTTTTTAATAAAAATGCACTTGAACCCCTGCTAGAAGGTTCCGGGTTATTCTATACTGTTCTATTGGATGATAATGCCTTTACTGCCCTCACTTACTAAGGATTATTGCTTATTCACCATTTAACTATGCCTGGTTTACCCTCTATTATTCACTTAATTACAGTAAAACCAGGTCTCATTGTCATTTATGCCCTCACTACCTCTATATTATTCTCAGAAATACCAATTCCCATTCCCCTTTTACCCCTTATACTTATATATTATTCACCCGACCTGCCCTTAGGTCTGTTAAGATCTAGGGTGTTCAGCCTTGTATTAAAAATATAGCCACTAACTAAAACTTTATTTTTTAACCCTTTTTTAGACTAAGTAAGATTTATAGAACTAACCACTTTCAGAAATGGACACAAATGGCCTTAACAGTCAAAACTCACACTGTCGCGACAATAACCTATTTTATTTGCACATATAACCCTACTGTGACTAAGTGTTCAAAGTTCAGAAAACCACACATATAAATCATATTGCAAAACTAACCACTTTCATGTAATTTGCAAATATAACCCTAATTTCAACTAATTTTAACTAATCAGAATTCAGAGAGACAATAGATAATGGTTGAATCCTAATCAATCAAATCCTTAATCGAAACAGGTTCTATTACACAAAAACCATCAAGCAGCTAATTAGCATGTGATTTGACAGGATAGCTTTAACTTAAAACTAACAGAATACTTAATCAAACACAAAGAAATCATGCAAAGATTCAGGTTTTAAACAACGTTGAAGAAGAAGCATAGAAACGAAGATGGTTCAGATATACTTAGCTTTTGGGGTTTCTTTTCCTTTTCTTTCTTTCTTCTTCTTCTCTTTCTTTTCTTCATTATTCTTCATTTTTCTTGGTTCTCCGATGATTCAGAGACTCTGAGTCTCTCTTTTTTTTACAGTAGATCTTCCGGGCAGACCCCAGGAATCTAGTTTGGATGTGGGAAGGATGTATTTGGAGACTAGGGTTGTGGTTTTTAAAAGGTTTTGATTTGGATGTCCGTCGGAGTAGGGTTCCGACGAGATATTTTTGAAGATTCGAGGAGTTAGGCTGTGATTCGAAGGACGAGAATCAGGTAGGGTGAAAGAGGAGTTTCAGGTGATTCTAGGGTGTAAATATGGGAGGCTGGTTCATACTTGGGTGGTTGCCGACTAGGGTTCCGGCGACGGAGTTTCAAGAACTGGGGGGAAATGGTATGATATTTGGGTGAGGTTAATGGGATAGGGTGTTAGAAGAGGAAGAAGGGAAAGTTCAGAGATGAAGGCCTGAGCCGGAGACGATGAATAGAGGTAGACCACCAGTAGGGTTCCGGTGGTCTTGTGGAGAGGGAGATGGGAGAAAGGGCGGTTAGGGTTTCTGAGTATGAAGGGGTGTGTTTGTATAATAGGTGTAATGAACGAAGGGTGTAATTATATATTTAATATGTGTTGTTGATTGTCAGCCGTTAGATTAGATGAGACGAACGGCCCAGATCACTTCCCCCTTTAAACGACG
>MU782577.1:39556-63868 GCA_026770625.1 Nicotiana glauca | reverse complement strand
GCTTGTGTCTTGGACTTCATGATCATCTGCCCCTTATAGAATTTGCTTACAATAACAGCTTTCATTCTAGCATTCATATGGCCACATCTGAGGAATTATATGGAAGAAGGTGTAGGTCTCCGATTGGGTGGTTCGAAGTGGGCGAAGCAGAACTGATAGGGCCAAGTCTTGTAAACCAGGATATGGAGAAAGTTAAAATCATTTAGGAAAGGATAAAGACTACTCAAAGTCACCAAATGTCTTATGCGGACGTTCGTCGGAGGGAATTGGAATTTCAAGTTAATGATTGGGTGTTCTTGAGGGTATCCACTATGAAGGGAATCATGCACTTCGGAAAGAGAGGTAAGTTGAGTCCTAGGTATGACGGGCCGTATCGAATCATTCAAAGGATAGGGCAGGTGGCCTATGTTGGAATTTCCTCCCGAAATGTCATTAGTGCACCCGGTGTTCCACGTGTCCATGTTGAAGAAAGTGGTTGGAGATCCATCCACCATCGTGCCAATCGAGACTATCGAGGTTAATGAAGAGTTGTCGTATGAAGAGGTTCCAGTTGCCATTCTTGATAGGCAAGTCCGTAAATTGAAAAATAAGGAAGTTGCCTCAGTCAAGGTGTTATGGCGGAGTCAACGGGTTGAGGAAGCTACGTGGGAAGCAGAGAAGGAAATGAAAGAGAAATATCCCCATCTGTTTGATCAAGTTTAGAAGAAATTATATGATCTTTGTATCTCTTAAACAACTATCATTGTGTCTGAGTTGTTTCCTTCCTAATACTACTGAAGTTCCTCTGGTTGTGCAAGACTTGTAGGTGTTGTGGTTGTGTTAAGTCATGTGAACATCTCTTTGGTAAATGAAAGTTTGACAAAAACTCTTGTGATAAGTAATCAATTAATGGTTGTATAAGTTGGTAACAAACTACTTGTATGTATGTAGTATGTTGAAATGGTTAGGTTATGTGGAACTCATTGAGATAACTGATTCATAAGAAAGACGTGTCAAGTGATCAAATGTGTGCAATTGTTAAGGTAGGAAATTGTATGACAGTTGTAGGGATGGTTGTAATCCTATAATGATGTTTGAAAATATATTTCGGGGGCTCTCTGACAGGTAGATATATCCATAATACAAAGGAAACTCTAGCGAAATTTTTCTAAAAATATGGGAGTTAGTGAAAATTTTGAGAGTCTGCATATCATGTTTTTTTAAAACCTATTGATCTTTCAAAAATCCTCATTCGAGGACGAATGATTTTAAGTGGGGGAGGATGTAAGGCCTCGTAAAATTTTGTGCTTAAAACCTAGTAGCTCGGAATGCCAAGGTCCGAATATGTGTTAGGAATGTGTAGAATTCTTAGCGGCGAGCTTGCGAGCCGCGATTCGGACCCTTTTTACTGATTTTGCACTTAAAAATTAAAAGAATCAATTTTCCAAAAAATTGTCATTCTGCGGTCGCAGATCAGCTATGCGGACCGCATTTCTGCCGCAGAGTGAAGCAGAATGATTGTCAAAATTGATGTTGAAAATGCAGTCCATTATGCGATCGCATAATCAATATGCGGACCGCATAATCGTCGCATAAATTCCTCAAGGATTTGTGGAGGTCAATTCTGCGATGCAAAATACGACCGCATAACAGGAATGCGGACCGCATTCCTGTCGCAGACCCATTCAGACCTTCAGAGTTTTGGGCGCACTTCTGCGGTCCAATCTGCGGACCGCATTTCAACTCTGCGGTCGCACTAGGCTTCTATTTTCTAAAATTTCAAACCCGACCCCCTTTCTAATAAAACACCCCAACCCCTCATTTTAACATGCTTTCTGAGCAAGATAAGAGAGAGGGAGTAGAGGGTCCTGGAGAGAGAAAGTCCATCTTCATCAAATTGATTTTTCAAAGTCACCAAAGCCTGGAAAATTTCAAGTATTGTCTTCATTTCTGTTCTTGCAGGTAAAAACCCCCAACTTTATTTTCCTTTGATTTTCCTATTTGAACAATAAGGGGAATTCCCATGCATTTATTCTTGAAAACCAAAGGTGGGATTGTACATGCATGTCTTTAAAAAACCAAAAATCTAGTAAGAGTAATTGGGTAGTAGTAGAGAATTGCAAAAGGAGAATTGGTAACCTAAATAGGCTCGGGTAGTAAATTGTGGACTTCATTGCTAAGGCATATGTGTCAATTTGTGAACTAGATTGACGTGGCTAGACTACTTGGTGAGTTGGGAATAGAAGTTACAAAAGGGAATTCCGCTCCAGGTATGTATGGCTAACTTGATCCTTGTAAAATTGCCTCGTTTGATGTACGTATACTTGGTAGGTGATATGTACATAAATTACTTATGAATTTCTTGTGATTGGTACGTTGTGATTGTGTTATGTGGTTGTACTTGAGGAATAAATGACTAAAGGAAATTGTGACTAGTGTAGCTGGAATAACTGTGGTAACAATATCTATGGCTTGTTGTGGGCAATTACCAATGTGGCGTTAAACGTATATGGGTTGTTGAATATGATGGAAATAGTATTGATGGTTATGGAAACACTTGTAATATTGTTGTTGTTAATTCTTGAGAAATATTGTTGTTGAGCTTCGTGAATTGTTTGTTGTTGTTGTGTTGTTTGTGGATTGAAACTGTAAGGTGGGATCGGGTTGCGCACCACAACATGAAGTAATAAGGTGTGGGTTGTGGTGATAAGGGTGGCCGAGGTAATAAGGGTGGCCAAGGTAATAAGGGTGGAAAGTGATCGAAATCACTATTGAAACAAAATATTAGCAAACTGTGAAACTATTGAAGTGAAATTGTGGAAGGGGAAAACAGGAGAGTTTGTAAACTTGTTTGGCTTGATTGTTCCTTCATATGTGTTTGGTTGCTGCATCCATTACTGTTTCCTACTTATATGTTGTTTGAGTTTACTTGGAACAAATTTGTTTATACATACCAGTACAATTCAAATGTACTGACGTCCCTTTTGCCGGTGGCGCTACATTCGTGTTATGATTGTAGGTGGATCTATAGCAGGTACTCCAGTCCACCGATCGTAGCTCCTCATTACTTCCTGCTAGCTAAATTGGTGAGCCCCTTTCCTTTCGGGGCCCTACGTGGCTCACGCCGCTTCTGTTCTTGTCTTTTGGGATCCTGTTTTGGGTATTTGTAAAAGGTATAGCCAGAGCCTTGTTGCCGACAAGTGTTGTATTATTCCTCTTTCATCTTTAGAGGCTCCGTAGACAGGCAATGTGGGTTAAGAACTTATGTAAATATGTGTTTTGTAAGTTGGGCGATGTAAGTTGTAAACCACGCTAAAGATTATCTATGTTATGTATGCTTTTGTAACAAGGTGTTCCAATTATAATTAGCTATTTCACTTGGTTAATAAGTAATGAAAAATGTGGGGTAACACGTGGGATAGGAAAGGCACCCTGGCCCGCTTGACTGGGGTTGCTCGGTCGAGCGCCGGTCATGTCCCTCGAACTTGGGGCGTGACAGTATTGTATATCTTTTGTTGTTGTGGACTTCCATTTTTGAGGTATAGCCGGGGCCTTGTTGCCGGCATTGTCATACTTATCTTTTGTATCCTTAGAGGCTTCGTAGACATATGTATGGGTCATGTACGGGCGTTGTGGGGTTCATGAACTATGTTGTAATTATAAACTCATGCTATCTATAAACTGTAATTTATGGGAATTTCGGAAACTATCTTTAACTATGGTTTAAGCCTGTAATATAAAATGAATTAACACGATTGAATGTATCAGCTTTTCCCTGCTTAAATAAAAAGGAAGCATCGCTATCTTATTTATGAAGAGCGGGGTAGGAAGTGTGTGATAAGGCTTGCTCGGTTGGGTTCACTCGATCGAGTGCCGGTCGCGCCTCCCAGGGTTGGGGCATGACAAACTTTGTATCAGAGCCAGGTTTTAAAGTATCCTAGGATTTTTTGGAGCCGTGTCTAGTAGAATCCATCTTATCGGTGTGTAGTCGACCACATCGATAAGCGGGAGGCTACTTGGGCATTTAGGAATAACACATTTCCTTTATATTCTGGATCGTGCGGTGAAACTGTTCCCTCCCTAATCAGTGCGTTGTTCTATCTTTTAGTAAATGGCACCTAAGAAGAAAGCGATAATTGGCCAAGCAGCCAATGCCACCTCAGGAGTGGCTGATGATTCACTACTTGATGCTGCGGGTGACAGTAGTCGCCCTACTATTACTCTGCCTGATCCTTCTATTCCAGAGCAGACTACCCCAGTTCCTACACCTATGGAGGGTACCACTATCCCTCCCGTTGATACTCTTGTCCTACCTCCAACCCCAGCTCCTGGTTCTGGTATTTCTGATGGGGATGTTAGGGGAGCTATTCAGATGTTGACCCAGCTAGTGGCCTCTCAGGCCCAGAGGTTAGGTGTTGCACCCAGTTCATCTAGCTAACAAGGGGATTCCACCAGTTCCAGGGTGAACAGATTTCTTCAGTTAGACACTCCAGTGTTTTCAGGTGCCAATCCGGAAGAGGACTCTCAGGATTTTATTGATGAGATGCACAAGACTCTCAGGGTCATGCATGCGACTGAGACAGAAGGAGTAGAGTTGTCTGCCTACCGCCTGAAAGGGGTGGCCTATGCATGGTTTGAGTTATGGGAGGATTCCCGCGAGGAGGGAAGCCCTCTGGCGAGGTGGAGTGAGTACGCTGATGCCTTTATAGATCACTTTCTGCCTGTTGAGACAAGGGCAGCCTGTGCAGCAGAGTTTGAAAATTTGAAGCAAGGTAACAAGAGTGTGTGGGAAGATGCACTCGAGGATTTGCTATACGGAGTTACCTATATGCTATGGATGTGGGATGGGGGCTCATATCCAGAGTCATTATCTTGTATCCCCCTAGGGCGCGGGTAGGGGCACAGCTCAGCCATCCAGTCCAGCAGCTGCTACATCTTTAGCCCTTCCCCTGCTCGAGGTAAGGGGTGGTGCGCAAAGTTCAGGAGGACCGAGCCAATTCTATGCTATGAGTGGTCGCCAGACTGTAGAGGCTTCTCCAGATATTGTTACAGGTATTCTGACTGTTCAATCTCATGATGTGTATGCACTTATTGACCCCGGTTCCACTTTGTCCTATGTTACCCCTTTTATTGGCATGGAATTTGGGATAGAACCGGATAAGCTTCATGAGCCATTTTTGGTGTCTACTCCGGTTGGTAAGTCTATTACGGCTGCTCGAGTCTATAAGGGTTGTGTTGTTACGGTTTGGGTAGGGATCCCACGACCGATATTGTCGAGTTGGGAATGGTCGACTTTGATGTAATAATGGAAATGGATTAGCTTTATTAATGATTTTCCAAACTTGATTGTCAGACCAGAACTATGAGGCTTGAATTTCCTAATCAGCCCGTTATAGAATGGGAATGAGATAATGTAGTGCCTAGAGGTCGGCTTATTTCCTACCTTAAGGCCGCGAAAATGATTAAAAAGGGGTGTATCTACAATTTGGTTAGAGTTACGGACACTAATGCCGAGGCGCTCAGCCTTGAGTCTGTACCCCGAATGAATTTTCGGATGTCTTCGCAGATGAGCTCCTTGGGATTCCACCAGATAGTGAGATTGATTTTGGAATCGATGTGATGCCAGGCACACAGCCTATATCAATTCCACCTTACAGAATGGCACCGGCAGAATTGAAAGAGTTAAATGAACAATTGAAGGATTTGCTAGAAAAGGGGTTCATCCGGCCGAGTGTGTCACCGTGGGGCACACCAGTCTTTCTTGTAAGGAAGAAAGATGGACCTTTGCGGATGTGTATTGACTATTGGAAACTCAACAGGGTGAAAATCAAAAACAAATACCCTCTGCCAAGAATAGATGACTTGTTTGACCGATTGTAAGATGCTACGTGCTTCTCAAAGATTGACTTGCGGACCGGGTATCATCAATTGAAGATAAGGGAGCGGGATATTCCAAAAACAACCTTCAGGACTCGGTATGAGCACTTTGAATTTATGGTGATGTCCTTTGGGCTAATAAATGCCCTGGCAGCCTTCATGGATCTTATGAATTGAGTCTTCAAACCTTTTCTAGACTCCTTTGTAGTAGAGTTCAATAATGATATTCTTGTCTATTCCCAAAGTCGGGAGGACCATGCCGACCATCTCAGGGCAGTCTTGCAGACTCTTCAGCAACATCAACTGTATGTAAAATTTTCAAAATGTGAATTTTGGCTAGAATCTGTCGCGTTCTTGGGTCATGTCATTTCCAGGGAAGGAATTATAGTTGACCCTCAAAAGATTGCAGCGGTAAAGAATTGGCCTAGCCCTACCACTCCAACGGAGATTCACAGTTTCTTGGGTTTGGCTGGGTACTACAGAAGATTTGTGGAGGGGTTTTCTACTCTTGCCTCCACATTGACTAAATTGACGCAGAAAGCAGTTACATTCCAATGGTCCGATGCTTGTGAAAGGAGTTTCCAAGGATTGAAATCAAGATTGACAACAGCACCAGTATTAACCCTTCCAAAGGGTGCTGAGGGGTTTGTGGTGTATTGTGATGCTTCAAGGGTCGGGCTTGGGTATGTGTTAATTTAACATGGCAAGGTTATAGCTTACGCATCCAGGCAGCTCAAAAATCATGAAAAGAATTACCCAACTCATGACTTAGAGTTGGCGACAGTGGTATTTGCGCTAAAAATTTGGCGACATTATCTATATGGGGTCCATTTGGATATATTCACGGACCATAAGAGCCTTCAATATATTTTCAAGCAGAAGGAGTTGAATCTGAGACAGAGAAGATGGTTAGAGTTACTCAAGGACTACGACATCGACATTCTCTATCACCGGGAAAAGGCTAATGTTGTAGTGGATGCTCTTAGTAGGAAATGCACGGGGAGCTTAGCTCATATAGAGGAAAATCAGAGGCTGTTGGCAAGGGAGGTTCAACAGCTGGCTAATTTGGGAGTTCTCTTGGCGGTTTCTAGTGAAGAAGGGGTAATTGTGCAAAATAGAGCCGAATCGTCGCTCGTGGCAGAGGTAAAAGAAAAGAAATTCAGCGATCCATTGTTAGCACAAGTGAAAGAAGGGATTCATAGAAACAAGACCACATCTTTTTCCTTAGGCATGAATGATGGTACCCTACGGTACCAAGATCGCCTATGTTTTCTTGATATTGACGGTCTTCGGGAAAGGATCATGGCAGAGGCTCACACTTCCAGGTATTCCGTGCACTCAGGTACTACGAAAATGTATCATGATCTCAAGGAGATTTATTAGTGGAACAACATAAAGAGGGATGTGGCGGACTTTGTGGCAAAATGTCCTAATTGTCAGCAAGTGAAGGCCGAACATCAAAGGCCTGGTGGATTGGCTCAAAGCATAGAAATCCCGACGTGGAAATGGGAAATGATTAACATGGATTTTGTGGTAGGGTTGTCGTGCACTTCGCGCAAATTCGACTCAATTTGGGTAATCGTGGATCGACTCACAAAATCAGTGCAACTTCTTGCCAGTTAAAGCTACTGACACAGCGGAATAGTATGCCCAGTTGTATATCAAGGAAATAGTCAGGTTACATGGCACACCACTCTCAATCATCTCAGATCGAGGGGCTTAGTTCGCAGCCAACTTTTGGAAGAAGTTTCAGCAAGGTTTGGGTACGCAGGTAAATCTTAGCACATCTTTCCACCCTCAAACGGATAGGCAAGCAGAGCGAACTATTCATACGCTTGAGGGTATGTTGCGTGCTTTTATTCTTGATTTCAAAGGTAGCTGGGGACCATTTACCGCTCATAGAATTTGCCTACAACAACAGCTTCCATGCTAGCATCCAGATGGCACCATTTGAGGCATTGTATGGTAGAAGATGCAGGTTTCCCATTGGGTGGTTCGAGGTTGGAGAAGCGGAATTGATAGTGTCGGACCTCGTGCATCAAGCTATGCAAAAAGTCAAGATTATTAAGGAAAGGTTGAAAACTGCTCAAAGTTGCCAAAAGTCTTACTCGGATATTTTTCGCAGAGATTTGGAGTTAAAGGAAGAGTGATTGGGTATTTTTGAAGGTTTCCCCTATGAAGGGTATCATGCGGTTTGCGAAAAAATGAAAGTTGAGTGTGAGGTACGTCGGACCATATAGAATTATTCAGAGGATTAGTCAGGTGGAATACAAGCTTGAGTTGCCACCCGAAATGTCATTGATACACCCGGTCTTTCATGTGTCTATGTTGAGGAAGGTAGTGGGAGATCCATCCACTATTTTGCCAGTTGAGACTATTGAAGTTAATAAAGAACTGTCGTATGAAGAAGATCCAGTTTTCATTCTTGATAGGCAAGTTCGGAAATTGAGATATAAGGAAATTGTATCCGTGAAATTATTATGGCAGAACCAGCAAGTTGAGGAAGCCATTTGGGAAGCCGAGGATGAAATGAAAAAGAAGTAACCGCATTTTTTTGAATAGTCATGTAATAACTTTTATGCATTTGGTCCCTACGAACTCTTATCTTTTGGCTTAATCTATGAAAAACTGTTCCATTTTGGGTTATATATGTTGCCTATATGGCCATGGTTGGTGTTGTACAAGTCATGTTATGTTATGGAACATGTATATGCTGTTAGGATGTGATTCTAGGGCTCTCTGACAGGTGGATAGGCCTAGATACAAAGGAAACTCTAGCAAATTTTTTTGAAATTTAGGGAGTTAGCCAAATTAGGAGACTATTAATAGGTTTTAAGTTGTAAAAGGCAGACAATTGTATGAAGAATTTCCAATAAGTGACCCTTGATCCTCATTCGAGGATGAATAATTTTAAGTGGGGGAGGATGTAAGGCCCCGTGAAAACTAGTACTCAAAACTTAAAAAGTTCGTAGTGCTAAATTATGAATATGTGTTAGGAATGTGTAAAAATCAAGAATCAAAGTTTCCCAGAAAAGTGCAATTATGCGGTCCAGAATGCGGTCGCGTACCAGGTATGCAGACTGCATATCTGTCGCAGAGTGAGTCAATGTGTTGGCCAAAATTGAAGTCAACTATGCTGTCAATTATGCGATCGCATAATCAAAATGCGGACTGCATATTCGTCGCATAATCTCCTTGGGATTTTGTAAAGGTCAGTTCTGTGGTGCACATTGCAACCGCAGAACGTGAATGCGGACCGCATTTCTGCCGCAAACTCAGTCAGTGTATCCAGTTTTTGTGGAGCATTTTGCGGTCCATTATACGGATCGCATGTCGACTTTGCAATCGCAGATCTGACTCGGGGCTCCAATTTTCTATGTTTTAAACCCGACCCCATATCGTTATATCCGGTAATAGCTCATTTTGAGCATATTTCTTAACATTTCTAGAGTGAGAGAGAGAGGTCTAAGAGAGGGAAGGTACTTCCCATCAAATTACTCCATGAAACCTTGTTAGATCATTGAAGAAAATCAAGTGAAGGACCTAAAATTTCATCCCAAGATGTAAGACTTCATCACCTTAGCTCTTATTTTACATTAGGGATCATTAGAGAGATAATTCATGGGGATAATGAGGATTACATTGCATGCATGTGTTCTTGAAGAATATGGGTAATTGTAAATGAAGAGGCATGGATAATGGGCTAGTGTAATCTTGCATAAAAGAACCATAAAGCCTTAATGAACACTAAACGCTCGATAAAATGCTTAAGAGAGCTTTGATTATAATTGTTTTCTTCATTATGAGTTAAATCAGGCTGCATTGCTTAAATGTTGAAGTGCGAACACTCCAGAATATTATAGGATTAAGGAAAGCTCGGTTGAGGTATGTATGGCTAAAAGCCCCTTTTATTAGAAATTGAGCTCCGTTGGCGTTTACGCAAGTGTTTTGAGACTAGAATTGTTTGATGCATTGATTGTTATTTCATATTAACTGATTCGCAAATATATATATATTATATATTTACATGAAGGATGTGCCTCAATGTGAGTAATATTCTATTCTTGATATTTAGAGAAGTGTGAAAAATATGAATCATGTGTTGAAATGCCTAGGCTATAAGCCAAGATTAAAAGTGAGATTTATTATGTTAACTATGTGAAAACTTACCTATGTTTCCAACTTGAATTGCTTGTGTGTGCCTGTGACCATAAAATTGCAAGACGGACATTGAAAGTGGAATGATGTGATAGTTGTTGCCCTAAGTGCCAATGAATTGATGTGATCTATCTGAAATAAACATTCAAATGAGATGATTAATGAGAAAGGAACAATGCCTAGGTAAGGCGGCCTAGCCGATCGGGCCGTGATCGGACCCCATGCCGCACACATGGTGGTGATGTGCGAAAATTAAATTCCGAAAAAGGGAAATGAAATGGTGATTGAGGTATATGTCTCAAATGAGGCGAACTAGCCGATCAGGTCGTGATCGGACTCCGCTCAAGATAGCAGTGGTGTGGAAAACTATGATGAGCATATGAAAGAAATTCTCCAAACTAAGTTATGAAAATTATGTGGAAGGTTATATGGTTCATTTATGTGATGATGTGGTGTCTGTAAAACCTTTGATTTACTCTTGTGATCTACTTGTTCTTGCTTGATAGTTCTTTCTAGTAAAATGGTGTTTAGTTATACATATTAGTACTATTCCATGATACTAACGTCCCTTTTGCCGGGGGCGCTACATTTTTAAATGAATGTAGGTGGCTCCATTGCGGATAGTGCCGATCGCGCGTAGCGGATTACCTTCTTCTCAAAGTCTTGGTGAGCCCCTTCCTCCTTCAAGAGGTTGTATTGTATATCTTTTGTTGTTGTGGACTTCCATTTTTTAAGTATAGCCGGGGCCTTGTTACCGGCATTGTCATACTTATCTTTTGTGTCCTTAGAGGATCCGTAGACATATGTGTGGGTCATGTACGGGCGTTGTGGGGTTCATGAACTATGTTGTAATTATAAACTCATGCTATCGATAAACTGTAATTTATGGGAATTTCGGAAACTATCTTTAATTACGGTTTAAGCCTGTAATATAAAATGAATTAACATGTTTGATGTATCACCTTTTCTCTTCTTAAATTAAAAGTAAGCATGGCTATCTTATTCATGAAGAGTGTGGTAGGAAGTGTGTGATAAGGCTTGCTCGGTTGGGTTCACTCGATCGAGCATCGGTCGCGCCTCCCGAGGTTGAGGCGTGACATTATTCGCCATTTATTAGACATGTACTATGTTGGGATTGACCCCTACTATATAAAGGGAACCCTTATCATCTTGTGGGGGGGATTATTACACAACACATTGAATGCAATACAACATTTTCGGCTCTCTTTACTAACACTATTGTGCTTTACATATATTGCTTATTTTTTCATTGTTCATTAACTATTCATTATTGTTCTTCATTTATAACTCTCCATTTATTGCTCAATATTAACCGCAAAAGGACATCTTTGAGGACCTCGTTCTCATTGATTCTTCATCGATCGTTCATAACTATTAGCCCCGTCTAGACCTCGAGGCCTTGCTCTAGCTAGACTGAGGCCCAACTTTGGAACGCTATTGGTTTGAATTTCTTATTTTCTTCGTTCACACTTAGCATCTATTGCCTAACGGCTAGTGTTAAGATATCACAAAATCAAATACAATTGTAGTTATCATTTTCTAGGTAAACAGTTTGGTGCTAGTTTTCTGATAACACACGTTACCCATCACACTTTTTCTTGTCAAAGATTCTTTGATTTTAGGCTTAATCATGTCTAGCACACAAAATGCACCTCTCCGTGACAGTGATGAACTTGGAGAAAACAACGGCATAGGGCTGGGTATACCACCTATAAACCCCGAGGGAGTACCAAACATAGATCTAGTTGATAACAACTCCCACAACATGCTAAACACGAAAGCGGGAGAAGACCCCATAAGGAATGGACGCAAGGAAGTGGCACCGGAGACGGCTCCTCGAGTCGAGCAGGTACCGGAGAGATCGAGCAACAACGGGTTAGCAACAGACCCCGCTATTATGAAGATGCTCGAGGATCTCACCAAAAGAATTGAATTAAGAGAAAAGAAGATAGAAGATAATGATAAAAGAGTAGAGACTTACAACTCCATGGTCGATCAGATCCCCGAGCACCCCCGGTTCTGAAGGGTATAGATTCAAAGAAGTTAGTACAGAGGCCATTCCCATCAAGTGCGACTCCGAAACCTATTTCGAAAAAATTCAGAATGCTCGATGTCCTAAAGTATAACAGTACCACGGACCCCAATGAGCAGGTTATCGCTTATACTTTTGCTGTAAAAGGGAACGACTTGAAGGATGACGAAATTGAGTTTGTCTTGTTGAAGAAATTTGGAGAAACATTGTCAAAGGGGGCTATGATGTGGTATCATAACCTACCCCCAAATTCAATAGACTCATTTGCCATGCTGGCAGATTCTTTTGTAAGGGCACACGTTGGTGCCATCAAGGTCGTCACCAGGAAGTTCGATGTCTTCAAAATAAACCAGAGGTAGAACGAGATGCTAAGTGAATTCGTATCTCATTTTCAGATGAAGCGCGTGGAATTACCACCAGTATCCAATGACTGGGCAGTACAGGCCTTCACTCAAGGCTTGAACGAATGAAGCTCGGTAGATTCAACGTAGTTAAAATAAAATTTGATACGAATATCGCGCCGTGACTTGGGCGGATGTGTACAGCTGATACCAATCAAATATAAGGGTCGAAGACAACCAACTAAGAACCCCTTCGGTCTTAGTATATCCTAGAAGTCTCATTACAAAGGAGCAAAGGTTTATAGAAAGGGATCCAATATCAAACAAAGTAAGATACCATTCGTACGTAAAAGATCGAAGAAACGCAACAAGGCGTAACATGCATCGAGGTGATGGAATGGCAGATCGAGGTCAAAATTCCCGCGGACTCATGGGTAAGATTGGGTTCAATAGGCTCATTGGACCGGTAGAGGCACCCCGACTATCTGAGTATAACTTTAACATCGATATCTCGGGCATTGTATCAGCCATAGGGAAAATTAAAGATTCCAGGTGGCCAAAACCCATGCTATCGGACCCTTTATAGAGGAACCCTAACTTGATGTGCAAATATCACAGCACCCACGGTCACAGGACCGAGGATTGCAGGCAGCTCAGGGAGGAGGTCGCCCGTTTGTTCAGCGAAGGGCATCTTCGTGAATTTCTCTGTGACCGGGCTAAGAAC
Source organism: Nicotiana glauca (assembly GCA_026770625.1). Lineage (NCBI taxonomy): Eukaryota > Viridiplantae > Streptophyta > Magnoliopsida > Solanales > Solanaceae > Nicotiana > Nicotiana glauca. The sequence continues at coordinate 50,736 of MU782577.1, read as the reverse complement.
CATTTTCGAGAAAGAGATGCAAATAGGAAAAATGAACCAGAAGAACCACAACATGTCGTCCACATAACCGATGAAGGATAAGACGCCCCGCAGGAACCCATTTTCAAACGGACAAAGATATCCATCACCAGTAAAAGGTGAACTCGGAGATACATACCAGAGGATGCCCTGACGTTCAACGAAGAGGACAATGATACATTGTTTTAGCCTCACAATGACGCCCTGGTAATTTCTTTTCTTTGGAATAAAATTGAGATTAAACATGTACTCGTTGATCCAAGTAGCTCGGCCAGCATAATCAGGTTGAGGGTGGTGGAGTAGCCCCGACTGCTTGACCAGATTGTACCCACATCTCGAGAACTCAATGGATTCAATATGACGAGTGACACAACAAAAGGGGAAATCATCCTCCCGGTCAACATAGCTAGAACAATCCAAGATACCAAGTTTCATGTCATCGAAGGCGACATGAGATAGAATGCCTTGCTTGGAAGGCCGTGGATACACAGTATGAAGGCAGTACCCTCAACCCTTGATCAAATGATGAATTTTCCAACCAAGGATGGAGTAAAAGTAGTGTACGGGGAACAACACACAACAAGAGAGATGTTCACGGTGCACGATACAGCATCGACATCTACACCTTCTACGTCGAAGAGGTCAAAAGACAAGCAAATAGACAAATAGAAACCACAACCTACGTTCTCGGTCTCATCCGCATGAGTAAATAAAAGACCATACCGTGTCCTCGGAGCTAGCAATACGAAATAGATCAAAGCTCTAACGCTATCAATTCTAAGGTATAACCTTCTCCCTTTTCATTTATATTTTGTACTAACTTATTGCAGGTGTCCGATTGAGAGGAATCGAATCCCCTTCCAACTCAAAGACCTCAAAGGCCTTGGGTTCTAAAGCATGCGTTTCACTCTTTTTCCCTTAGATTGGATTTTATCCCGAACGGGTTTTGCCGGCAAGGTTTTTAACAAGGCAACACACATATGCTACCTAAGGAAAATGCATCAACATCAACCCAAATACTGGGGGGCATCACTCCAGGAAGTTGCCTCTTAAAAGAACTCAAACTATGCCAAGGAAGACCCCAATAAGAGAATGATGTATTGGACCAAACGGTCGAATAAACCATGTCCATGTAGAATTATTGGGCCTCTGAAGGCAAAAAAACATGTACGCATACACAAAATAATTTAGGAAAACTCTTTGCTTATCAAAACACTCAAAGAAATTCAATACTTTCACGAAAAATGGCTCAAGGGCAAAAATCACCAAACACTTTGGGACTGCAATCCACAGTTTGCTCATCGAAGCCATCAAAAATCTAAATTTGTAAGACCTCAATGAGGCAACACCAAATCTGTAAGACCTTAACAAGGCATGCCAAAATTTATAAGACAAAAGGCATAACCTCGATATTAAGACCGAGGCTATATATCGAACTTGTAAGACCCCTAAAAAGGCATACCCTCAATATAGATGTCGAGGTTATTTCACTAGGATATTTTAGACTAGGTTTGTATCAAAAGGCTCCGACCAAATTATTGTGGCTCGAAGATGTCCGACTTTTGCCATAAAACTAAAATCCTCTAAATACTTCGAAAAGAACCGGTTAATCAGGCTACCCTCGACATAAGAAAAGGAACTTTGATCATATTAGCTCCAACCAGTAAAAATGTCTTCGAAAACAATCAGCCTTCAATGAAAAGAATTCGAAAACTCAACCTTCTAGGAAGCCTCCTGAGGTACACAACTATCATCACATATCGACTCATAATCATGGTTCTCGTTTGAGCCATCGAAGAGTCGGATGAATATAAAACATGCCAAGGCATAATCAAAACTTCAAAAGTCTTTAGCCAAAATGAGGGAAAAACTATAGCCATATTATAGGTCGCATCGACCCATTCTAAAAAGAGACTAAGGGCCAACAAGTAAGAGCCTAAGGGCCAGCCTAAAGAGCCTAAGGGCCAATGCGTAAGAGCCTAAAGGCCAGCCTAAAGAGCTTAACTGCCAATTCATAAGAGCCTAAGGACCAGCCTAAAAGAGCCTAAGGGCCGATATGTTGAAAACCTAAGGATCGGTGAACCCGAGTCAAGATTTTACTTAAGGATCGAACACCGAACTGGTTGTCAACAAGCGTCGAAATTTATTCCAAAAAGGCAAAGGGAAAACAAGAACTGACGAGAAGAAAAAATCCATATATATATATATATATATATATATATGACAAGGTTTCACAAAGTCATATCTACAAGGCTCACGCCTGGAGCCCTTACACAAAAAGGGACCAAATGAAAACCTAATCTACCGTCGGGGTTACTAACCCAGACGGAGCCCCCGAGAAAGTTGTGCCTTCAATGGCCTGGCCCTCAAACTCCAGGTCGTCGACGGCCTCTTCCCTCTCGGGGACTTCACCTTCATCTGTATCATCCTCAGAGCCGCTGGTCGAACCAATAGTCAAACCATCCTCGGGAGAAAGCAAAGTTGTCGATTCTTCCTCTAGGGCTATCGCCCTCTCAATCTCAGCAGATAAATCGATACCCCATGCATATACATCCTCAAGAGCCTATCTCCTAGATCTTGATCGGGCATGTTCCAAGGCTCGGGACAGTGTAAACTTGGCGTCTTTGAATACCTTCCTAGCTCAAGCATTTGCAGCAGCAACATCCTTCCTGTATGAGGACGTGAGCTCAACGGCATTGAACTTACCTGTAGATAGCTCAGTGACTAGTTCAGCATGGAGGTCTTTGTACTTGCAACTTTCTACCCTTGCCCCTTGGAGTTGGCACTCAACCGTGGCCATCTTCTGTCGAAGAGATTCTCTATCGGAAGATACCTTATCAATGCGTTGCTTCACCCCAAGGATTTTAGTATCTCTGGCTCTAAGATCCTCTTGCATTTAATCATCTTTTTGCTTCAGTTGAAAGGGCCAAATCAATATATCAAACACTTAGTTGACTGAAGCACAAAAATAAGCCCACAAGGGTTGTACTACCCGCTCATCGAGATCGGCCAGCTCTCGAGATATCCTCTCCAAATGAGCTCGAAGGTCACCTAGTTCCCCCTCCTTTTGGGTATAAAGGGCCTTAAGTTCGTCCAATTCAAAAATGAGTTTCCTAAATTCGTTCTCAGAATGAGACAAGTCCACTTATGACTTGGACGAGGCTTGATTGGAAAGATTTAAGGCATGAAAACATAGAGGAAGAAAGTCAGAAAAACAAGAATCAATACTCAAAATACGACGTTCAAGTCAAGATTACTTGTTGTCCAAGATTCTCTACTTCTTCAAAGATCAACGAGGTGCCGATATCAGGGCCTTCCTTAACACCAACAAAACATCCTTCAAACGTATTGTTCTCTCTTGAGGATGCCCCTTCGATGGGAATTTTCATATCTTGGGCATCGCGTACCTGCCCAGGAGAGAATGATGGGACCGACAGAGGCTCAAATATATTGATCAACTCGACTGATTCAACGGGGACCCACTCCCCCCTCTGAGGGGCTTCATTGTTGGTATCTTTAGGCTCGTCATCCAGCTGCCCCTCGGCACCAAATGCAGATAGGTTGTTGGTCGGCTCGGGGACTTCGCCCGAAATCCCCTCATCTCAGGACGTGACCACCTCAGTGGCCTCTGACTCAGTTACCTGTAGCTTAGTAGATTTCGAGGCAGCATCTCTTCTCCCCCTAAGTATCAACGGGCAGTCATCACTCTTTTCACCCTTGGCACAAAGACTCTCGGACACCTCCCGGATTGAGGCCACTGAATCAGCCTTGGTCTTTTGAGTTTTAGATTTTTTTGGCTTCGGGGACCAGACCGGTTATTTCTTCTTTCTCTTTTTCTCCTTGGCAGGATTTTCGGTATCTGCTTCCTCCAGCGGGGGTTCCCTGATCAAAATGGCCTCTCCAAGGCACACATAGGAACAAAGGATGAGAATACTATAGACATATGTCTTCTCTAAAAAAATTCAAGTATGGACAAAGGTAAAAACTCGCCATGGTTTTTGGCCTCCATATGGGTTTTATCTAGATCACGCCAAACATTCTTAGAATACGAGCAGATCGAATCAAGTCATCGGACCCAGCCCGGAAGATCGTTGACTGAACCGGGGTACCACTCGACAGTTGTATCATCGAATATGGTTAATTCAAAGTCAGAAAAAGGTATCTGGTCAAAAGAACACATTTACTTACGATTCATATTCCATTTCTCGAGAAATGGCATTCTCGCACCAGGGACCAGGTCCGAGGTCCTAACTCGGGCAAAGTGGCTCATCCAACCTCGATACTTGTCTTCATCGATCCTAGAAAAAAAGTCCTTCGGGGATCGACATTTCAGCTTAATCAAGAAACCTCGATAAAGTTGGGGCTATATAGTCTAATTAGATGGTCGATAGTAAAAGGCATCCTCTCAACCATGTGTGAGAAAATCGTAAGTATATAAACGATGCATCAGAATGATGTGTAAATTTGTTCGAGTGTCACCTAATGTTGGCTACAGAAATCAAGGATCACTGGATCTATCGACGGTAAAGAGGCTGCTACTGGGCCTAAGATGAAAGGATGTGTATACACTGAGGAAACCGGCCTTCTGCTTGGTTATGTCATCTCCTCGTGAATGAATCTCTACTTGCACCGCATTCCCCCAACGGCAATCGGTCTTTACCTTCTTGATTTTAGTTATTAAACTAATATATCGAGACATGGGTTCACATCGTCCTAGAACATAAGAGAGGTTTTCGACCTAGAAATCAGAAGATGTATCGCAAGGCCCGGTGTTGATACCCAATTTTCCCTACATATTTTTTATAATCAAAATATCCTTAAAATAGCATGTACACGCATATATAAGCATGCCTTAAAGTTTGGCATTTTTCCTTTATTTTTTATTTTTTATTTTTTTAAAAGATTTTAAAATCAATTTATTGTCCATTTTAATACTACAAAATTCAATAATTATTCCCAAACTAGCATTCTTTGGTGAATAATTTATTTCATTCTCATATTTACACTAAGATATAATTGGGGTAATTTTTGCATATTTTTTATACATTTGCTTCGTATTTTTTAAAGCTAAATTGCATATAATTGCAATTATAGCCTATTTTACGATTAACAGCATTTCATAATTATAAAATCACGTTTAGTATTTTTATATTAATATTTATATGTTATTAATTAGTCCGGTACCATTAATATACTTTTAAATTATTTTTTACTATTTTATAAAATAATAAAAGAGGAAATTGGCTATTTAACTGACAACCCTCATTATTTCAATTCTAGCCAAATTGGCCACACCCCCCTATCAGATTTTGAATGCCCCAATACCCCATTTAAACCAACCCAGCCCAATCCCTAATATGACCCGGTCCACCCCCATTTTAATCTGAACCATTGATCAAATAAGATCAACGGCCCAAATTTAATTCCCTTAATTAATTACCCCCCCTAGGCCCCTCATTTTCACGAGAATGTCTCTCTCTCTATCTCGTCTCTTCCTCTTCCTTCTCTCTAGAACCTTCTGGTTCTCTTTTCTCCGATGATCTCCACCGCCTCTCCGGCCACCTCCAATCTCACCCCATTTGACCATCAATCGCCATGAAACCCTAGCTCACCGATTCCCTCTATTTTGAGAAATCAGAAGCCCCACCATGATAATCAATCCTTGAAAGCTTCACCTAGTTTTTTTTCGGCCACCTCCCTTCAACCCCAAGGCTCTGATGGGCCTCTCATCGTCTTGTTCAACACCTTTAGGACCTTCGAGGCTTATGGACCATGGTGATTGAGAACTAGGGTTCCTGGTCCTACTACTTGCGAGTTCTCCGGTGTGATTTCAGGCGAAATCACACCCTATATGTCACAATCTATGAAGTTTCGACAGGTTCTCTCCACTTCTATTAGGGTTTCCCTTTTTTGAAACCCTAGCTCTCTCTTGAATCTCTCAAAAACAGTGTTACTTCATGCTATTTTCATGTTTTCCTCTATGTTCTGCTTATTCTCGAGTTTATTCTGAACGATCCTCTGCTTTGAACCATTTTTTTACTTATGGTTTCTTGGATTGGATTTCTTTTACGCACGCTTCAACTGAATTTCTTTATGATTAAACCTTTTCTTTGTTTATTCTGACTGATTTCTATGCTCTTACTGTTTTCTAGTTTGACTCTGCTAAAAAAACCTAATTTCTAAAAATGTTTACTCGATTGATTATGGGTGTTAGCATGTTTCTTTGCCTTGATTATGTGTGTTAGCCTAATTTTCCGGGCATTGTCTCTATGTGTTAGCATGTTCCTTCGTTTGATTATCTGTGTTAGCACGATTTTCTTTACTCTGATTCTATGTTTTAGCATGTTCCTTCATTTGATTGTGTGTCAGCTTGATTTTCCTTGATTCTTGTTAATGTTTCGTGGTCACCATGCCTTGAATGTGTCCTGCTGAGTCTTAACCTATGTTCACTATCTCTGGATGGTTGTATTTGTTCATATCTATTTCCCTTCTGTCTATATGGCTAATTTTGCTCGCTACTTTTGTTCATTCACCTCTATTTATATGTTAAGAATACAAAATCATGACTTCACATGATTGATTCTGATTTTCCTTCATTGATTGGTAATTCAAAAACTTTTTTTCAAAACCCTAACATTCTATTCGCCTGTTTTAAATTAATTGATTTTTGTTACCTTATTTGCTATAGTACTCTGTTCTACTTAGCCTTTCCTTAATTGGATTTTCCCTAAATTTGGTCTTAATTGGCTACTATGTGCAATACTCAACCTTGACTCCTTCCTTGTTTGATCCCACACTGATTTTTCCTACTTGCCTTATATGGTGCTGAATCTTTTCGTTTGATTTTGATTCCCTTCATTAATGGGAGTACTTCCTTGATTCTTTAATTAATTGATTTCGAGTTCTTCAATTAATATATTTTTGTGATTTTTACCTTATTTGTACCACCTAATTTCAACTATAAATACGCTAAGCCTTTACACAGAACACACGGCAGCCTTCTGACTTACACACACCACTGAATACTTTCAAAAATCTGCAGTCTCTTGCTCTTTGGCTCTATTGTTATTCTCTGCTCCTGCTTATTATTAGCCGGCTGAAAGCCAAGGCTAATATAGTGTTACTACTTTGTCCTTACATCCTGTTTTTGCTCTTTTACTGGTATGTCATAATTAATTTTCAAGTCTCACACCAATGTGTTTATTTTTGTTTCAGTTCATCATCTTTGTGATTTTCTTCTACTTATGCTTATCTTGCTCAATGTGTGATTGATTCTTTGCTTTAACACTTTACCATGTAATCTGATTCACATTCTAAGTCTGACTTTGTCTACTCCTAACTTTACTTGTTATGCCTATATACTATTGTTGTACATTAGCATGCCTGAATTTACCACTTCCCAGTTCCCCTTATCCTTGGCACTCTGTATGTCTTTCTTGGTTTGCATGTCATGATTGTTCCCCTGTTATTGTCTAAGACTTATGTTTAAGCCTGACCAATCCTTGGTCCCCTGAATCTTTTCATTCTATGTAGTCATCTTTAAAATTGTGATCTGTTTTCCCCCTTTCTCCCATGATCATTGTATACAATCTTATGTTATTTAACTATTGTCCCTGTTGTTTTCTTTTTAAAGCAAACCCCCATATTTTCGAAAACTCTTCTTCCTGCACTTCACACTTGTGACGACTCGACCCGTCGTCTCATGTGTTGCTGCTCTATTTTTCCCGTTTGTTGCTTCTTCATATTTCATTATCGGTATGTGGTGTGTGAGAGTTGATTTGGAATGGTTTTGATAAGAAATGAGACACTTAGTCTCTTTAAGGAAGGCTTAAGTTGGAAAAGTCAACCGGACATTGACTAATGAGTTATAGGGCTTGGATGTGATTTCCGGTGATCTGGTTAGCTTCGAGGAATGATTTGTGACCTATGAGCGTGATCAGAATTGATTTTGGAGGACCGGTGTAGAATTAGGCTTGAATTGGCAAAGTTAGTATTTTGGCGAATTCCGATTGGTGGGTGAGAATTTGATCCGAGGGTCGGAATGGAATTTCGAGAGTTGCTGTGGTTTCGTTAGGTAATTTTGGATATGTGTGCAAATTTTCAGGTCATTCGGACATCGTTTGGTAGGGTTTTTGATCGAAAATGCATTTCAAAAGTTCTTGAAGAACTTAGGCTTTGATTTGGTGAAATTTGATGATTTTGATGTTAACGATAGTATTTTGATGGTTCGAGTAAGTTTGAATAAGGTAATAGATCATGTTTGTGCTTCTGGTTGAGGTCCCGGGGGCCTCGGGTGAACTCGGGTGGTTAAACGGAGAGCTTTGAAGTTTGTTGCATGTTTAAGGTTGCAGGTTCTGGTATTCTCGCACCTGCGGTTCTAGGACCGCAGGTGCGGTATCGCAGAAGCGGTCGATGGGAGCGCAGAAGCGAAAATGGTGCTCAGGGCAGGTTCCGCAGAAGCGGAATCCTGGCCGCTAAAGCGGGTCCGCAGGAGCGGATACTTTGCCGCATAAGCGGTCTTGGACCTCTTAAGTTGAACCGCAGAAGCGGTGGATTGGGCGCAAAAGTGGTAATCGCGGGTGCGGAGTTCGAACCGCAGAAGCGGAAATTTGGGCAGAATAATAAGTTAAGTCTTCTTTGCGAATTTTGAAAGAGCAAATATTTTGGACTTCGGACTAAGGCAATTTTTGGGCGATTTTGAAGAGGGTTTCGAGAGTCTTCATCAGGTATGGATTCTTGGTCTTAGATTATGTTGTTATGGTGTAAAAACATGGATTAACACTGAAAATCCAAGGAAATTAAGGCTAAAAATGGAGGTTAGGGCTTGAAACTTGAAAGAGTTTAAACTAGTGATTTGAGGGGCCAAATGGACTCCGATTTTTGTGAATTTGGTATGTATGAACTCGTGGCGAGATAAGAAAGACGGTGATGTTAATTTTATAATTTTTCAAGACATGGGCCCGGGGCTCGGGTTTTGCCAACTTCGTGTTTTTGGGTGTTTTTCGAGTTCTTTCAATTGGGTTATGTCCCATTAGCTTATCATAATGTATTCCTTGTGGTTTTGGCTAGATTCTACGCACGAGGATGTTGATTTGAGAGGATAGCGCAAGGCGAGCTAGGATTTCGGCCGGCTTGAGGTGAGTAATGGTTATAAATGATGTACTGAGGGTTGGAAACCCCGTACTTGCACTATGTAATGCTATGTTGAGATGAGATACGCGCTACATGATGAGCGTGGTGATGTTACTGTTGGGGATTCGGACTCAATCCATCCTGATTCATGACTCTGCTGTACTTTTGACTGAGACAGAGTTAGTATCAGTATATTTTGGTCTAGTTGCCATGTTTGGGGCCTTGTGCCGATCTGTAGGACCCTTAGGGAGCATGTTGGGCTAATTGACCTCACTTTACCTGTTGAAATCACACTCTCATTCATATTATTAAACTGTGAAACATAATGTGAACAGGTCTTAGCAATTTGCACTTTAAATGAGGAATACCTGGGGTTGGAAATCCTGTCTTACTGAGTGGGCCCGAGAGGCCAAGTCTATATTGACTGAGAGGGGTTAAGGGCCCCATAGTGAGGGTAGTTGATATACATCGGATCGGACTGCATGCAGCAGTAGTATATTATATGGATCGGACTGCACGCCGCAGTAGTATATTATATGGATCGGACTGCACGCCGCAGTAGTATATTATATGGATCGGACTGCACGCCGCAGTAGTATATTATATGGATCGGAATGCACGCTGCAGTAGTATATTATATGGATTGGAATGCACGCCGCAGTGATATAGTATATGGATTGGACTGCACACCGCAGTATTATAGCGCTTGGGCTGTAGGAGCCCCTTCGGAGTCTGCACACACCCCCAGTGAGTGCAGTCAACTATTATTATTGCATCGGGCTGCGCGCCGAAGCAGTATATATTATTATTGGATCGGGCTGCACGCCGCAGCAGTGTTGGTAATTTGTCGGACTGTAGGAGATTTTCACGTGTTTTCCCTACTCAGCTGTTGTTTACTGCCTTTACTGTTGGTTATAGAACTTTGTAGTGTTTCTACGAGAATTATTACTTTTAGTTGTTATTTATTGCTATTACTCACTGAGTTGGGGTACTTACTTTACTCCCTGCACCTCATGTGCAGATACAGGGATCCCGGAGGCATAGCTGAGTTTGTTGCTGCTGCCTAGTTCATCTGTCGGAGTCATCGAGGTAGCTGCCTGGCGTCCGCAGGACCCGATTTCTCCTCTTATCTTTCTTTTACTTCCGTATCTAGACTTTCATATGTATAGGATGTTGCTCAGTTGTATCTAGAGGCTCTGACTCTTGACGCCAGATTTGATAGGGGTTGTATTGCTATTATTGTGGTTTTCGCCATATTTTTATGGTTATCACAGATTGAAATTTTGCTTAACGGATGTTTTAAATTCAAATGACCGATAAGGGGATTTGTATTTTGGGTTGAGAGTGTTCGAATGGCCGGGCTTGCCTAACAAGGTGTTGGGCGCCATCACGACTGGAGTTTGGGTCGTGACAAGTTGGTATTAGAGCCTAGGTTACTAGGTCACACGAGTCATGAGCAGGTTTAGTAGCGTCTCGCGGATCGGTACAGAGACGTCTGTATTTATCCTCGAGAGGCTACAGAACCTTTAGGAAAACCTCACTTTCTTGGAATTCTTATCGTGCGTACTTGATTCTGCTTGAGATATAACTCTTGAAATCCCTTCCAAACGTCTGTATGCGCATATGAGCGCTCAGTAATATATGTGCCTTGATGGCTTGTGATTCCCCGATCGAGGGGGCGAGATGTAATCTCCGTGAGTTTGATGTTGGGCCAGTGTGGAGGACTTGAGGCGGGACCTTTGTTTATGGCTTAAGCACCAAGGTGCTAATTTTGTGAGCTGGTGTTATGGACTTATATGTTCAGTATTGTCCCTAATTGTGGGAATGGCGGCTGGATAGCTACGTAATGAGTATGTTGGTACAGTGTAATATTTCTATATGACTTGGTAATGACGAAGAAGTCTGCAGGATAGTAGATGGACTGTTAAGTGATTCGATTCCTATTGTGGCTTGATGTGTAGTCCGAATTATGGGCACGTGAAGAATATTTTCGTATCTCCTAGTTGAGAAGTGAAGTACATTACGTGTGG
>MU782577.1:16854-32619 GCA_026770625.1 Nicotiana glauca | reverse complement strand
TCCATATGCTGTCTTGTATGCCTTGTTTCCTGGTTCCAAGGAAAGTCCGTATTGGGTGTTGCTCGGCGAATGGCGCCTCAGTTATGTCCTTTCAGGATCGTATGGTGTATATTACTTGCTTCACCATGGGTATAATGATTTGTTTGGGTGCTGGATATCAATCGTGCGTGGTTGTCAATTTCGAGTATAGCGACTTGAGGTGCTTCATGTGTAACAATGTTTGGATAAGATTGCGCATTGTAGCGAGGCTACGTGGAGATTAGGCCCTTCTGGGTAGATTCAGGTATTCTATTTCTATGATGTGGGACGGGGTCCCAGCCTTATGTTGTGATGGTACTGAGGAGTCTGAGTTACAGTTCTGTTGTTTGAGCCATTTGTCATAATTTGAGTATGTTCAGACCGCCCTTCACTAGTGCGTGGATTGTGCCAGTTGTGCCTTAGGCCTATGGTGAGGCGTCATATCACCAGAGTGGTGTGTTGGATTCGAGGTGATCATGGGAGACATCGATGAATACGAACGGATTTGATTTCAGCTTGTTGGAAGGATAATATCGAGGTTCGTCTCGGAGATTTTCTATGGTAATTATCGGAGGGGAAGCGGATTCATAAATGGTTGACCTCAGAAATGGTTTCGGTTTATCGCGTGTTTCAGTATTGTGGGCAGTATAAGAAAGTGTTGTAATGAGATTTCAGTCGATAAGAGATTCCTACCGGTATTCAGGTGTTGTGGGCAACTGCTATGGATAGAAGTTATCGTTTCGAGTGTTTGGGTTGTAGGGTATATCACATGAGTTCACCTGAGGTTGCAGGTATGAGCTATTAAAGCTGGTTCGGACATATTCGAAGCGTAGATGTGAGGTTCTGATCTTGTGTATGATTTCGGAAAGTGCAATGGGGTTCTACGGTTTATGGTCTAGATGGATTGTGAGATTTCAGTTATGTTGTGTCATCGGACCTATGCGAGATAGGGTGACATGGTATCACCCCGGATATACGCTTGGTAAAGTCATTCAGCCATTGGGTTGCTTCTAGTACAACTTTGGGCACGCTCGAGGACGAGCGATTGTTTAAGTTGGGGAGGATGTGACGACCCGACCCGTCGTCTCATGTGTTGCTGCTCTATTTTTCCTATTTGTTGCTTCTTCATATTTCATTATCGGTATGTGGTGTGTGATAGTTGATTTGGAATGGTTTTGATAAGAAATGAGACACTTAGTCTCTTTAAGGAAGGCTTAAGTTGGAAAAGTCAACCGAACGTTGACTAATGAGTTATAGGGCTCAGATGTGATTTTCGGTGATTTGGTTAGCTTCGGGGAATGATTTGTGACCTAGGAGCGTGATCGGAATTGATTTTGGACGACCGGTGTAGAATTAGGCTTGAATTGGCAAAGTTAGTATTTTGGCGAATTCCGGTTGATGGGTGAGAATTTGATCTGAGGGTCGGAATGGAATTCCGAGAGTTGCTGTGGTTTTGTTAGGTGATTTTGGATATGTGTGCAAATTTTCAGGTCATTCGGACATCATTTGGTTGGGTTTTTGATCAAAAAATTCATTTCGGAAGTTCTTGAAGAACTTAAGCTTTGATTTGGTGAAATTTGATGATTTTGATGTTAACGATAGTATTTTGATGGTTCGAGCAAGTTTGAATAAGGTAATAGATCATGTTTTTGCTTTTGGTTGAGGTCCCGGGGGCCTCGGGGTGAATTCGGGTGGTTAAACGGAGAGTTTTGAGGTTTGTTGCATGTTTAAGGTTGCAGGTTCTATTATTTTCACACCTGCGGTTCTGGGACCGCAGGTGCGGTATCGCAGAAGCGGTCGATGGGAGCGCAGAAGCGAAAATGGTGCTCAGGGCAGGTTCCGTAGAAGCGGAATCCTGGCCGCTGAAGCGGGTCCGCAGGAGCGGATACTTTGCCGCATAAGCGGTCTTGGACCTCCTAAGTTGAACCGCAGAAGCGGTGGATTGGGTGAAAAAGCAGTAACCGCGGGTGCCGAGTTCGAACCGCAGAAGCGGAAATCTGGGCAGAATAATAAGTTAAGTCTTCTTCGTGAATTTTGAAGGAGAAAACATTTTGGACTTCGGACTAAGGCGATTTTTGGGCGATTTTGAAGAGGGTTTCGAGAGTCTTCATCAGGTATGGATTCTTGGTCTTAGATTATGTTGTTATGGTGTAAAAACATGGATTAACACTGAAAATCCAAGGGAATTAAGGCTAAAAATGGAGGTTAGGGCATGAAACTTGTAAGAGTTTAAACTAGTGATTTGAGGGGTCAAATGGACTCCGATTTTTATGAATTTGGTATGTATGAACTCGTGGCGAGATAAGGAAGTCGGTGATGTTAATTTTATAATTTTTCGAGATGTGGGTCCGAGGCTCGGGTTTTGCCAACTTCGTGTTTTTGGGTGTTTTTCGAGTTCTTTCAATTGGGTTATGTCCCATTAGCTTATCATAACATATTCCTTGTGGTTTTTGCCAGATTCTATGCACGAGGAGGTTGATTTGCGAGGGAAGCGCAAGACGAGCTAGGATTTCGATCGGCTTGAAGTGAGTAATGGTTATAAATGTTGTACTGAGGGTTGGAAACCCCGTACTTGCACTATGTAGTGCTATGTTGAGATGAGATACGCACTACATGATGAGCGTGGTGATGTTACCGTTGGGGATTCGGACTCAGTCCATCCCGATTCATGACTCTGCTGTACTTTTGACTGAGACTGAGTTAGTATCAGTATATTTTGGGCTAGTTGCCATGTTTGGGGCCTTGTGCCGATCTGTAGGACCCTTAGGGAGCATGTTGGGCTAATTGACCTCACTTTACCTATTGAAATCATACTCTCATTCATATTCTTAAACTGTGAAACATAATGTGAACTGGTCTTAGCAATTTGCACTCTAAATGAAGAATACCTGTCGTTGGAAATCCTATCTTAGCTGAGTGGGCCCGAGAGGCCAAGTCTATATTAATTGAGAGGGTTCAAGGGCCCCATAGTGAGGGTAGTTGATATACACCGGATCAGACTACACGCTGCAGTAGTATATTTTATGGATCGGACTACACGCCGCAGTAGTATATTATATGGATCGGACTGCACGCCACAATGGTATATTATATAGATCAGACTGCACGTCGCAGTAGTATATTATATGGATCGGACTGCACGCCGCAGTGATATAGTATATGGATCGGACTGCACGCCGCAGTGATATAGTATATGGATCGGACTGCACGCCGCAGTATTATAGCGCTTGGGCTATAGGAGCCCCTGCGGAGTCTGCACACACCCCAGTGAGCGCAGTCAACTATTATTATTGGATCGAGCTGCGCGCCGCAGCAGTATATATATTATTATTGGATCGGGTTGCGCGCCGCAGCAGTATATATTATTATTGGATCGGGCTGCTCGCCGCAGCAGTGTTGGTAATTTGTCGGACTGTAGGAGATTTTCACCTGTTTTCCCTGCTCAGCTGTTGTTTACTGCCTTTACTCTTGGTTATAGAACTGTGTAGTGTTTCTACGAGAATTCTTTCTTTCAGTTGTTATTTATTGCTATTACCACTGAGTTGGGGTACTCACTTTACTCCCTGCACATAAGACCTTGTGTGCAGATACAGGGATCCCGGAGGCATAGTTGAGTTTGTTGTTGCTGCCTAGTTCATCTGTCGGAGTTATCGAGGTAGCTGCCTGGCGTCCGCAGGACCCGATTTCTCCTCTTATCTTTCGTTTACTTCTGCATCTAGACTTTCATATGTATAGGATGTTGCTCAGTTGTATCTAGAGGCTCTGACTCGTGATGCCTTTTCTGATATGGACTGTATTGCTATTATTGTGGTTTCCGCACTATTTTTATGGTTATCACAGATTGAAATTTTTCTTAACGGATGTTTTAAATTCAAATGACCGATAAAGGGGCTTTGTATTTCGGGTTGAGAGTGTTCGAATGGTCGGGCTTGCCTAACAAGATGTTGGGCGCCATCAAGACCGGGGTTTGGGTCGTGACAATACTACTCTTAGAGAATAGGTTCTGCCCCCCCCTCGTGTGAGCATTGCTTTGAGTACCCCTAAGTACTCACTGAACTTTGACACACAAGGTTGGTATTCCACACTACACGTGTCCTGCATTCTTCTAAAATGTCTAGGTGCTGGTATTGGCCAGGGACCCAATGGGGCCCTAGGGAGCTTTGCCGCACCAAGACCATGGAAAAAGCTGTGAACTCGAAGGGGTTGAGGTTGGAAGACTGGGCCTGATTGAAGGCTCCCTATAGAATAGCTTCTTATTTTTTCTGTTCTTATTTACTGTAATTCAGATGATACTGGTTTGTAACAATTTGTAAACAAACGATTGGGGTTGAATAGTGAATATGGGGGAGGATTATGCATGCTTAGTATAAATCATGGGTAGAAAACATGCTTATAGGATTTTATTTATTTATCTGCGCAATAGATAACTTGCATAGGACATGCATCTCATTCATTAGAGATCCTGCTTTAGGTTCTTTACTTTCAGCCTGTCATTACGCTCACCTTGTAACCACGATCAGTTAATAACCAGCAAACAATCAACAACAAGCCAAATAATTTGTCATTACTGTATTGGCATATTAGAAGTCATGTTTTTTAGGAATTCGTATGTGCATTAGATATCCTGCCCTTAGGACTTCTCACTCGTTTGAGTTGCAGTAATTAATTCATGTTTAACGAATTACTTTGTCAAAATATGGCTAAGTAGTTTGAAATGTTTTCTCCAAAAATGTCTTATCATGCGTACCTTTATAAATCAGAATCAAAATATGTGTGTTCATTCTCTAAAACAACCAGACAATGCGTAACGACGCCTAGGCAAACTTCAGGTCCGATAAGAACTGATCAATTGTGTTTCTATTAGCCTAAAACCAACCAACTTCTTTAAGTTTTAACTCTGCGTTCCTATTCTTGTTTTGATTTTCTGCAGTTTACTCAGCTTTTTTCTTAAAACAAAACTCTGCTGAAAATGATTTTGAAATGATGCACCTACTTACTTTTATTGGGCTTCTAATTTTATTTACTGGGTTACTCACCTCTGCCCAGAATCTTGCTATTATTGTTACTACTTCATTTTCAAAACCAAGTTTTAACTGTTGTAAAAGTTCCTATCTTTTGAGACCCTAATTGTGTTAAAGTCATGCTATTTATGTGTTTGTTAGAGGAGGTATACATGAGCCTTTATATGTCTACATGCTTGCCCCAACGTGCAGTATGTTTTGTATGTCGCCTTGGATTTTTATCCTTTGAAAATAATCAACCTAATATCCTACCCTTTAGGATTAGTGGTCCTAAGTGCCTCCGGGACTGATAAGATGGGGGTGGGTAATAGCATGCAATAGGTAAAATGAGACCATTCCACATTTAATACCTTAACGGGGTGGGAACGGGTAGATATGGATATGATGACCACGTAATAAGACCACGTGTATAAACGGTTACCGGGTGATGTGTGGAGTGATCCATATTATGTCTAAACCTAGGATCCCTTCCGTCATTTGTCCACTTTATTTTTAGAATTTCAACTACTTTTTTGCCAAAACTTCAATTTTTAAACTGCTTGCAACAACTATATGAAAATCTTCTCCTTTATTCAAGATTTCGAAACTGCTTCCTCTGTCAAAATTCAGTTTCTTTAACTTCCTTAATCTCTTGCAACTATTATGTGAAAACCCCTTTGTATTTGTTTGCCTAATTGTTGTTTTCATTTAAAATCACAATATGACATGGCCAACCAAAATGCAACGACTACCTGGGAACTAGGGTTTCGAAGATGCGATGGTCTTGAGGAGAAAACGGACAACATGTCTGTTATGCGATAGAAATGCGGTCGCATAATTAACCTGGAGGGGCATTTTTGTCCGAAATTGGTCCTTTGTTTTAGCCCACTATAAATAGATTTACTAGGATTTTGTTGGGGCAGCTTGTCTGGTTTTTGGAGCTACATTCCTACTTTTAAATATTCCTCTCTTTTGGTAGCTTTAGGAGTGAAGAATCTTGCACTTTGTAAGCTTTATGGCATTTAATATTCTCATCCTTTTGTATTTTAGCATGAGTAGCTAGCTTTAAATACTAAGGTTGTGGACCCTAAATGAGTGTTATGTTAATGGGTGTTTAACATTGAACATATATATAATGGTTGGTTGATATATATTTATTTCTCATTCTTCATATATTGTTGGTGGTTGCAAACATTAACAAGTGCCACTAAACTCTTTCTTTACTTGGAAAAGTGAGTTAGGGTTTGGTACAAGTAAATATCAAAGACTCAAGGCTTTAAACCTTGTTTAATAGAATTGCTAACGAATTAGTGGGTTTTGTTTGGCATAAATTGATTACTCTTAATTGCAATTCTTTTTTATTTGGAAAAGTCATAAAAAGAAAATACTACCCAACTATTGGAAAATATTGGGTAGTCATTTAGAAATCATTTGCATATCTAGAGCACCTTCCATTAGAAATATATCATATTAACACCGATAGCATTACATTTCATTGAAGGGGACACAACCTTGGTTTAATTAATCAAATTATTTACACTCTCAAATTTACAATTATTTCTTCAATTCACAATCATATCATTCTCTTGTTACAATTAACGGAATAATTATGAGGTAAGTCAAGTAGTACACTACTTAAGTAACCTTTCCACGCATATTCCCCGTGGGATTCGATCCCAACTTTGTTGGGTTAGTATATTTGACTCTGACCTCCTTACACTATTTAATTAAAATATAATTTGAGCGTATCAAGATAGCCCTGAGGCTTTATGAATAGTCCCTGAGTGAGACAGGCTCAAATTCGGGTAGCCCTTCGGCTTAATAGTTGAGCAAGCGTTTACTCGAACTCGAAATAGAGATAGACCTGAGGCTTTATGAATAGTCCATAAGTGAGAACTAGTCGAACCTCTTGGGATAAATAGTCAAAAGAGTATTTTCTCGAACTCGAAGTAGAGATAGCCCCGAGGCTTTTTGAATTGTCCCCGATTGAGAACTGGCTTGAACTCGGGTAGCCCTTGGGCTAAATAGTCAAGCGAGCATTTGCTCGAACTCAAAGTAGAGATAGCCCCGAGGCTTTATGAATAGTCCCCGAGTGAGAACTGGCTCAAACTCGGGTATCCCTTGGGCAAATTGTCGAGCGAGCGTTTGCTCGAACACGATGTAGAGATAGACCTAAGGTTTTACGAATAGTCCTGGAGTGAGAACTGGTTCAAACTCGGGCAGCCCTTGGGATAAGTAGTCGGGCGAGTGTTTGCTCAAACTCGAAGTAGAGATAGACCTGAGGCTTTATGATTTGTCCCTGAGTGAGAACTGGCTCAAACTCGGGTAGCCCTTGGGCTAAATAGTCGAGCGAGCGTTTACTCGAACTCGAAGTAGAGGTAGCCCTGAGGCTTTATGAATAGTCCCCGAGTGAGAACTGGCTCAAATTCGGGTAGCCCTTGGGCTTAATAGTCGAGCGAGCATTTGCTTGAACTTGAAATAGAGATAGACCTGAGGCTTTATGAATAGTCCATGGGTGAGAACTGGCTCGAACTCGGTTAGCCCTTGGGCAAAATAGTCAAGTGAGCGTTTGCTTGAATTCAAAGTAGAGACAGCCCCGAGGCTTTATGAATAATCCCCGAGTGAGAACTTTCTCGAACTCGGGTAGCCCTTGGGCTAAACAGTCGAGCGAGGGTTTTCTTGAACTCGAAGTAGAGATAGCCCTGAGGCTTTATGAATAGTCCCCGAATGAGAACTAGCTCGAACTCGAGTAACCCTTGGGCTAAATAGTCGAGCGAGAGTTTGCTTGAACTCGAAGTAGAGATAGCCCTGAGGCTTTATGAATAATCCCCGAGTGAGAACTGGCTCGAAATTAGGTAGCCCTTGGGTTAAATAGTCGCGCGAGCATTTTCTCGAACTCGAAGTGGAGATAGCCTTTAGGCTTTAAGAATAGTCCCCGAGTGAGAAGTGGCTCAAACGCATGTAGCCCTTGGGCTAAATATTCGAGCGAGTGTTTGCTCGAAGTCGAAGTAGAGATATTACTATGCCTTTGTTACTAGTCCCCGAGTGAGAACTAGCTTGAACTTGGGTAGCCCTTGGGCTTAATAGTTGAGCAAGTGTTTGCTCGAACTCGAAATAGAGATAGCCGTGAGGCTTTATGAATAGTCCCCGATTGAGAACTGGATCGAACTGGCTCAAACTCGGGTAGCCCTTGGGCTAAATAGTCAAGCGAGCATTTGGTTGAACTCAAAGAAGATGACGACCTGAGGCTTTGTGAATAGTCCCCGAGTGAGAACTGGCTTGAATTCGAGTAGACCTTGGACTAAATAGTTGAGCAAGTGTTTGCTCGAACTTGAAGTAGGGATAGCTCTAAGGCTTTATGAATAGTCCCTGAGTGAGAACTGGCTCAAACACGAGTAGCCGTTGGGCTAAATAGTCGAGCGAGCATTTGCTCGAACTCGAAGTAGAGATAGCCCTGAGGCTTTATGAATAGTCCCGAGTGAGGACTGGCTCGAACTCGGGTAGCCCTTGGGTTAAATAGTCAAGCGATCATTTGCTCGAACTCGAAGTGGAGATAGCCTTTAGGCTTTAAGAATAGTCCCCGAGTGAGAACTAGCTCGAACTGGAGTAGCCCTTAGGCTAAATAGTCGAGCGAGTGTTTGATCGAACTCGAAGTAGAGATAGCCCTATGTCTTTTTTACTAGTCCCTGAGTGAGAACTAGCTTGAACTCGGGTAGCACTTGGGCTTAATAGTCAATAAACATTTGCTCGAACTCGAAATAGAGATAGCCGTGAAGCTTTTTGAATAGTCCCCAAGTGAGAACTGGTTCGAACTGGCTCAAACTCGGGTAGCCCTTGGGTTAAATATTCAAGCGATAATTTGCTTGAACTCGAAGTAGAGAATGACTCGAGGCTTTATGAATAGTCCCCGAATGAGAACTGGCTCGAATTCGGGTAGACCTTGGGCTAAATAGTCGAGTGTGTGTTTGCTCAAACTCGAAGTAGGGATAGCTCTAAGGCTTTATGAATAGTCCCCGAGTGAGAACTGGCTCAGACTCGGGTAGCCGTTGGGCTAAATAGTGGAGCGAGCGTTTGGTCGAACTCGAAGTAGAGATAGCCCTGAGGCACTATGACTAGTTCCTGAGTGACAATGTGTTCAAACTCGGGTAGCCCTTGGGCTAATTAGTCGAGCGAGCGTTTGCTCGAACTCAAAGTAGAGATATCCTTGAGGCTTTATGAATAGTCCTCGAGTAAGAACTTGCTCGAACTGGGGTAGCCCTTGGGCTAAATAGTCGAGCGATCGTTTGCTCGAACTCGAAGTAGAGATAGCACTGAGGCTTTATGAGTAGTCCCTGAGTGAGAATTGGCTCGAACTCGGTTAGCTCTCGGGCTTAAAATATTCAAGAGAATGATTGCTCGATCTCAACTCGTAGATTGTTCTTTAACTATTTCTGACAATTTGGTTCCCGATGCCTGGGTCCTGATCTAAACATTATCACATAAATAGTTGAAGAGACTGAAGGATTACTTTTTGCATGTTTCCCTAAAGCATTAATTATTGGCGGTCGACGATCAATTTTTTGGCTTTCTCAACACGCTCAAACGATCTTTATAAATAGATAAACCCCTACCATTTTTCTGATATTACTCTCTTAGTGCTTCCTAGATTTTATTTGGCCCCTTTAAATTTCTTTGAACTCTCCCTTTTCTTTCCTAACGACTTTTTCCATTTTCTCTGATATTCCGCTTTAGAAATGGCGAAAACCTATAAAACTGTTCCTCAAAAGGAAAAAGATTCATCGTCTTCTTGAACGACTAAAGGTAAACCTGTAGTTCATCCTAGTATTGAAGAGTTTAATCCCGGGTGTCGACGCCCCCATTTTCTAAAGTGAAATCGGGTTTACGACATTTGGGAGGACAACTCTATTCCCTTTTGGGATTTGTGTTTTTGGATTTGAAAAGTCGCCACCTAATGATTAAGTGCATTAGGACACTAAGAGTTTTTGAGTTGGAAAACCAGAGTTCGGGTAAGGGCTAGAAATTATCTCGAGGGGAAGGTGTTAGGCACCCCTCAAGATCCACTATTGTGGTTCCCGGCCATGTCATATTGTGACTTTAAATGCAAAAAACAAGTAGGAATACAAATACAAAGGGGTTTTCACATAATAGTTGCAAGAGATTAAGTACATTAAAAAAACTGAATTTTGACTCATCTTGTCAACCTTTGGTATGACCTGCTTCCTCCCTGCATGCCTCATGACTCGGAGAGGGACATAGGGATAAGTTCCTCTCAAACCAATGAGTATAAGGAATGGAGCATACCGAGAGCGGATGATGAACTCTCCAATAGGGAACCATTCGAACATCCACTGCACTTTGTCTTCTTTCAGATTTTCAAACATCTCTACCCACCCTTTAGCGTGTTCTGGTTGAGCAAACATGTTAGGCATATAGCTCATTCTCTTGGGATGGTGGAAGGCTATATGATCATTCCACGGCCTTCGTGGAAGCTCTTGACGGTATTGACCCCTTTGGAGATGTTCTATAAGCTAGAGTTGAAGTAGTAAGTTGCAACCCTCGAAGTGACTGGCCCCTCGTTGACAGTTCTCCAGGGCTCAGTATATCTCAGTAACAATCATAGGTACTATGCTGAAAGGCTACCCGCCAATCCCTTCCATTAGTGTCTTGGTGACCATGGCTAGTTTGGTATGGATCCTAGCCTTCTTCATAGGAAACACTATCATCCCCAAAAAGCAGAACATAAAGACGAAGACCCTCCGGTGGATATTCCCCAATGATGTGAGAGCGAATTCGTCTAGGTAGGTGCGGTAGGACTTGCTATGGCCGTACCTCTCGTACAGATAGTCAAAAGGAATATAAGAATCTTTTAAACAGGTCAAGTCTGGGTTTTTCTTCAGTCTCATCATCTGAGGAAACCCCTACCCTTGCGATTTTCTGGCATAAGAAAACCCGGAGTCTCCTAAGGAATACCTACTAACCCTCCTATTTCCTCGAGCAGAGGTGTCATTTCAAGATCCCCAAAGCGAAACACTGATCTATCACTGTCCTAGAATAAAGTTGCAGCCTTTATTATTTTGTTGTCAGGCTGGATCTCTAAAAGAGAAGGTAAATTCCCCAAATATTTGCGGACGAGAGTCTGGTCCCTGGAGTGAAGGTCTTCCCACCAGCTTAGCAACATTGGGTAAATGTTGGTTACCATGCCGAATCTGGGGACTTCGTGCCTCATTTTCTACAAAACAAAGTGTTAGACCCCTACTCCATCGGACTCGACTATTTAAACCAATAATTATCATAATGGCATTTAGTTCTCCAAATAAATGCACAGAATATGGTGTTGTCCGTTTGGATTCCAAGGAAACCCAATGGACTTTGGACAGGGCTATCTTAAAGAGTCATTATGTGGACAACATAACTGACTCGACTAGGTTTGACAGTGATGCATGCATAATTAAATAGAATAAGGTTTCTATGGGGTATTATACCGGTATCCTTGAGCGGAAAACTCAAGAGAGAAAGGCACAGAACCGTCGACTGCACCGCTGATCGACTGGTTTTACCGCAAATATGCCTTTTCCAAATTTAGGGGGTAATAATATCGGAAGAACGCAACAACTCATTATAAGCGTTGCTATGGTATTTGTTTGGCACGAGTGGAATATGATGTTGAAGATGCAATTACAAGAATGAAACAAATTGTCACGTATTTTCACGTTCATAAAAATAATGATTACAATAATTGCTTAGAATTACAATAACATTGAAGGAAAGCAGTAAATGAAAACATTAAAGAAAAAGAAACAAAAGCCAAATCAGTTTCGAATAAAGACATTAAATAAAGCAATAAATTCACAAATAACATGAATTGGTAAAAGCATAAAGGAATCCCCAGCAGAGTCGCCATGCTGTCGACGCCCCTTTTTTCTAAAGCAAAATCGGGTTTACGACATTTAGGAGGACAACTCTATTCCCTTTCGGGATTTGGGTTTAGGACACTAAGAGTTTTTGAGTTGGAAAACTAGAATTCGGGTAAGGGCTAGAAATTATCTCGGGGAAGGTATAAGCACCCCTCAAGATCCACTAGTGTGGTTCCCGGCCATATCATATTGTGAATTTAAATGCAAACAACAAGTAGGCAAACAAATACAAAGGGGTTTTCACATAATAGTTGCAAGAGATTAAGGAAGTTAAAGAAACTGAGTTTTGACAGAGGAAGCAGTTTCGAAATCTTGAATAAAGGAGGAAATTTTCATATAGTTGTTGCAAGCAGTTTAAAAACTGAAGTGTTGATACCCAATTTTTTCCTAAGTATTTTTATACCCAAAATACTTCCAAAATAACATATTGGTGCATATATAAGCACACCCAAGAGTTTTGGCTTTTTTAAATGATTTTTAAACTGATTTATTGCTTATTTTAATACAACAAAATCCAATAATTATTCCCAAAATTATTATTCTTGGTGAATAATTTATTCTATTCTCACATTTACACCAAAATATAATTAAGGTAATTTTTGCATATTTTTTACAAGTTCATTTGGTATTTTAAAGCTAAATTACATATTATTGCAATTATAGCCTATCTTGTAATTTATGGCATTTTATGTTTATAAAATTTAGTCCCAACATTTTTTAATTAATATTTATATAATATTCATTTACCCAGTACTCTTTATCTACTTTTTAAAATAGTATTACTATTTTATAAAATTTTTAAAATGAAAATTGGCTATTTACGACCTAGCCCCAATTACATTTCAATTATAGCCAAATTGGCACCCCTATTCAACCCAATTCAGCACCAAAATTGAGCCCAAATCACCCCAGCCCAATTTCGTCCTAACCCGACCCAGTACCTATTTAAACCAAACCCGTCTGTTTTCTTCTAATCTGAGGCGTTGATCATTTTGATCAACAGCCCAGACCTCCCCTTTCCTTTTTTAATTCCAAACGACCTCTTGCCCTACCTCATTATTCACCAAAAGCCACCCTTGAATCCCTCTCTTTTCTCAATTCTCTCAACTCACATCAAACCCTAGACGCCGCCCCTCGTAGAAACCCTAATCCATGGCTCCCTAGACTCATCGGATGCCTACACCGGCCTCCCATGGCTTCTGTGTGCTCATCTCTGGGGTCTTATGACCAAACCTTGAAGGGGGTCTCGACCAAGCTTTCGCTAGATGGCTGTTCTCCAGTCATCTTCAACCTCTATCCGGCCAGCCATGGCCATTCGAGTTCAATCATCGACTATCCTGCTCAGATCGGGAGTTTTCAAAGCCTTTCCCATCTCTTGGGTTTCTTATGAAACCCTAGCTCTAAGGTTCCTTCGATTTATTCTTAGGTCTACTCCAGATCTATGTGTGTTTGAACTTTCTGAGTATGTTTCTTGAAGTTTCCCCAATTTTTGCTTTCAAAACTCTTTGTTCTTTAACTATGGTTTATGTTAAGTTATTTCAAATCTCCTCCCTTGTTCTTGGCATGTTTATGTACTTTGCTGGTTTGTTTCCCTTATTTGAGTAAGCATGTTGGAAAACCTTAATTTTGTGATTTTTGTTTGAGTCTGTTTGTTAAGGTTTCATTCGATTCATACGCTTATCATCTCTAGGTTTATTTGATGTTAAAAACCCTAATTTTAGCGATTTACTTGAGTTCCTGAGCCTATTGCTTGGTTTATTGATTAATAGTTAAAACCCTAATTTTTAGGGGTTTTCACTTGGAACTATGAAATTTCTTGTTGTTTCACCTGTTTGTCGTCTCTAAACTCAACTGATTTGAAAACCCTAGTCTCCTTGGGAGGCTATTCGAGTCCTGTGGGTGGTTTGTGTAGCTTGTGTGTTTGAAATTATTCAACTTGATTCCTTCTTTCAACATTTGTTTTCTCTATATGTTCTACGTTTGTGCCACCTGACAAACTCGATTATGATTCTCACTCGACTCTCTGCATATTTTCGATTTCTTCTCTCTCTATTACACACTGAAGCCTGACTAGCATGTTTTGAGTGTCTGCTCCATGCTATTGCTGTATGATGTTTATTTTGCCATAGCTTGGCCTCACATGTCTGCTATTTGTGCATGCATTATATACTAGTTCCTCCTGTGATTTATTTTTTTTTAACTCGAAATTGATTTTAAAAACTTTTCCTTACCTGAGATCCTTATTTTACTAGCCTGTCAAAGTTTAATTGATTCTCTTCCTTTGATTGGCCTCCCTGAATCTTTCCAAAAATAACTTTAAATCCTGTACTTAGACTTAATTGCCTATTTTATGACTTTACTATTTCTTTTATGGCAACAACCATTTTGCTTAAAAGATTGATTCTCCTTCCCTTATTTGGATCCTGTTAGTATCCGTTTGAATAAGAATCCCCTGATTAAAGGGGAGTCTTATGCCAATTGATTCTGATTTGTGATCATGCCCATATTTGTGTTGGATTTGTACTTATTACCTTACTCTAATCATTTTCAAAAGGCTATAAATACTCTCCTCCCTTTCCTTTGAACACACGAACACAGACAAACAATCTGAGTTCAAAAATCATTCTTACTTAAAAAACTCTCTCTCTCTTTTCTGCTACTTGTGTTGTTGCTTGGCTGTGGACTTTTGTGTGCTCTACTTTCTTCTGCACTTTTGCTTCTCTACTGGTATGTTCTAGTTAATTTTCAAGCTTCATCAACAACATGTTTCATTCATGTCTACTTTTGATCGTGTTTTCTTTGGTTAACATGTGTTTCTAGCATGCTGTAACATGTCTCTTTCCCTTGTAATTCAATGTTTAATTTATGTGTACATCCTGTCAGTTGTTGGTTATTTATTTGATACTTTATGAATCCCCAAACCCTTATATCCCCTTTATATGCTTTAATTTATGGTTCAAAAACATGGCAATGTCTGAAATCATTGTCCATGGATATGAACCAGACCCTTTGGGGCCCTAAGCTTGTCAATTTCCCATCCCCATTCCCTCATTGCATGTGCTGAGTAACAGCCTTGGCCTGCCAGTATTTCTGATTATTGTTCAGGCCATGGCTTGACCTCCAGTAGGTCTTTACTCCCTAAATGTTTGATCAATAGGTTTGGCTAGGGGTGTGCCAGTCTATTTTGTGGCTGGGCATGACCACCAGCCTGCCTGGGTAGCCCTTATCCCTTCTTTTGCACTTACACCTCATTCTTAGAACTTAAGTTCTGTCCCTCTTGTGTGAGCCTTGCCTTGGGACCCTGGAGCTCCATCTGAACTTGGACACATAAGGGCTGGCCCTTCCACACTGCACAGCTCAATTTCTGTTCAACATCTTAGGTGTATGCACTGCCTGGGGTTCCTGAAATCCCTTGGATCTCTGAAACACCCTAGATGAGAGAAGGCTTGGAAATCTGGATCTCGGAAGTGGCTCAATCTCATATTATTAGGCCTCAAGTCTGGATTAGGCTGCTCGGATGTAGCTGAGGGTTTCTGATGTATTTGTAATTCCAGTTTATTTCTTTTGGGCTGTAATAACTTGTATAAACTCAGGGAACTTAGTAAAAATGGGGATGGGATTTAATTTTTATGCATCAAGGGTAGAAATCCTGCCTATAGGAGTTTGTTATGATTTCTGCAATTTCACACCTAGAAATCATGCCTATAGGTTAACTTTCAATTTCTGCAAATACACCTAGAAATCATGCTTATAGGGTAACTCTTAATTCCTGCAAATACACCTAGAAATCCTGCCTATAGGCTAACTTTTAACTTCTGCAAACTCACATCTAG
>MU782576.1:52590-73369 GCA_026770625.1 Nicotiana glauca | reverse complement strand
CCTGTAATGAAGCTCCCAGACCCTTTCCGGGCAAAAATCCATTCCTTATCATCTCCGTTGCCACCATGACAGATGCGGCAGCTACCTTAGGCATAGGAACACACTCCCCTTCCAGGATTTTAGCAATTGGCACTGTGTCTAAAACTTGGTACACCCACGGACCTTTATCATCTTCAACTTCTCCGAAGGGTGTAATAGCATTACAAGAATTATTCTTCCCATGGACCACAATCTCTTGCCGATCCCATTCAAATTTGACCATTTGATGCAAAGTAGACGACACTGCATTTACGGCATGAATCCATGGCCGTCCCAATAAAAGATTGTATGAAACAGCAACATCGAGCACTTGAAACTCCATAGTGAATTCCACAGGTCCTATTGTTAATTCTAGCACAATATATCCCACTGTGTCTTTCCCTCCGCCATCAAATCCCCATACACATATACTATTTTTATGGATTCTTTCACTGCCAACTTTCAACTTTTCTAGGGTAGAGAGAGGGCAAATATTTGCACTAGACCCATTATCAATTAACACCCGAGTCACCATGGAATCTTCACACTTCACCGTGAGGTAAAGGGCTCTATTATGTTCGGTTCCTTCCAGTGGCAACTCGTCATCAGAAAACGTTACCCTGTTAATCTCAAAAATTTTATTTGCAATCTTCTCAAGATGATTCACAGTGATTTTGTCTGGAACATGGGCTTCATTTAGAATCTTCATCAGCGCCCGACGGTGTTCATCCGAATGGATTATAAAGATAGTAATGAGATCTGTGCCGGGGTTTTCCTTAATTGTTCCACGATTGAATAGTCTTGTGCCTTCATCTTTTTCAAAAATTCTTCAGCTTCTTCTTCGGTAACAGCTTTCTTCACCAGTGCCGGATTGTCTTTAGTTGTTTTAATCTTTCTCAATTCTTCAGGGGCAAAGCATCTCCCTGATCTAGTCAACCCATGAGTTTTGCACACTTCTTCTTTGACTTCTTTCCCTCTGTACATCATAGTCACCCGGTCATAATTCCATGGGACAACTTTTTTATTAACTACTAGCAACTGAGTCACCGGTTTAATGATAACCGGTTCTGTATGAGCGCCTTTTACAACGAACACAGGCTTAACAACTGCTCCTGGTATTGTTACTTTAACAGGTTCTGGTTTCACTATCATCACTGGTTCACTGATTGTCTGTTCCACTACGGCCAATGCCTTCCCACTCAATCAATTTCTCATTTTCTTTATTCTCACTTGCCTTAATCATCATCACAGCTTGCGACAGCTTCTTGTATTCTCCCTTCTGCACTAACTCAATCATGTAAGTCTCATGATGAGTTGGTAATGGATTTTGCATGATATTGGGAGTTTCTGGAGCCTGTACTTCAATTCTCCTGGTATTAATAAGTTCCTGAATGGCAGTTTTCAGATGCCAACATTTCTCCGTATCATGCCCTGGCGCTCCTGAGCAATACTCACAATTTACTGAATGGTCCAGGTTCCTTGGGGGAGGGTTTGGTATTTTTGGTTCAATTAGGTTTAACATTCCCATCTGTCTTAATATGTGAAATAGACTGGTATAAGATTCTCCTAACGGAGTAAAAGTGTTCTTCTTTTGCAACCTATCATTCTTAGTAGCAGGGTTAGGTCGGAAACCGGTTCCACTGGGATTTCTGTAAGTTCTAGGAGGTGGGTATGCATTTTGGGTATGATAGGTATTTTGGGGAGTGGGTGCACGCTAGGGTGCCTGAGATTGAGGATAAGTTTGGGCGTGGTGAACTGAGAAGTGAGGAACGGGAGGTGGGTAATAGTGTTGTGGTGGGCCATATGGCGTATGTGGGTAGGTTTAGGGATGTGGGAGAGGTTGGTGATAATATGGTGAAGGACCCCTGGACCATGCTCTCGACTCCACCACTGTTACATCTTCTTTTATCTTCTTTCCCAATACTCCTCCAGTGCCAGTCTGGATGGCCTGGGTAGTTGCTTTTATTGCAAAGTAACTCATAATCTTGTTAGATTTCAAACCTTCTTCTACCATGCTTCCCATTTGTACTACTTCATTAAAAGTTTTCCCCACCGCTGACACTAGATGACCGTAATAAGTAAGCTCTAAACCCTGCAGAAAATAATCCACCATTTCTCCTTCTTTCATCGGAGGATCGAACCTCGCGGCCTGCTCCCTCCACCGAAATCCATATTCTCTAAAACTTTCTCCAGGTTTCTTCTCAATCTTGGTCAATGAGAGACGATCGGGGACAATTTCAAGGTTATACTGAAAGTGATTTGCAAATTCTTGGGCTAAGTCATCCCATGTGTACCATCGGGCATGATCTTGCCTTGTGTAACACTCTAAAGCCGCTCCACTGAGACTTTGGCTAAAATACGCCATTAACAATTCATCTCTTCCTCCAGCACCCCTCATCTTGCTACAAAACCCCCTTAAATGGGCTACGGGATCGCCATGTCCAACATATAGGTCAAATTTTGGTAACTTGAAACCCGCAGGAACTGGACGTCGGGAAATAAGCATAAGTCTTTATAAGCAACACTCACCTGTCCTCCTAGACCTTGCATATTTCGAAATGATTGTTCCAAGCTTTTCACTTTACGTATCATCTCCTCCTGCTCGGGGTTTTTAGGAGGTTTTTCTTCTTCAGCTGAAATATCAATAAGAGGAGTATAAGAGTATGGTTCAGGAGGTTTGAAAGTGGGCTCAGGTGGATAATAGTGGTTTTTCTGTGTTTGGAACAATGGTTCTCTCGAAGATCTTTGTAACGTGGTGGGTGGAGGGGCCACGAACACAGGAGCAACTGGTGGTGGAATTTATTTTGGTGGTGGTGGTGGTGGGGTTTGGGAAGTGGTTGCATCATATTGATGGTAGGTTGGGTAAGCCGGAGAAGAATTCACTGTGGGAGGATCTTGTGATTGAGTGAGTGGCGGGATATAGGTAGGATTGGTAGGATAAGTTGGCAGGGGATATCCTTTTTTCCAGGCCTGGTACATTTCGGCCATCTTTTGTTTCAATTTGTACATCTCCTCTTTCATAGTATTGACATCTACCACTTCTTCTTCCCTAGCCAGGTTGACAATAATTGCTTCTATCTCTTGGCTAACCATTTTTGACATGTCCTTGGAGCGGGTGTTATATGTGTGAGTTGCCAGAATGCCAGTCAGCTAAACTACCTGTCTGAACTCATCATCAACTACAACGTTATCAGTGGTTAGGGCATTAACAAACAAATAACCGTAATTATCATTTTTAATATGCATTTGCTTGGCCGCGTGGTTCATCCCGGCTTTGACTGTGACATCTTTCTTTTATCCTTGCCTTGTCATTGTTTCTTTACAGTAGATTTTCCCTTTCTTTTGTTTTTCTTTTTCTCTCCCATTTTAGTTTTTATTCTTGCGATATTTTCCTTTTCATATGGTTATGGTCAGATCCTATAGGGATTGCCTATGTATCGTGACCATGCCTAAATCATATCAAATGCAATAAATGTAAAATAGAAACAAAATGTTTTTTTTTGTTGTGAATTTTCAATTTTATTAACAGTAAACATTTCAAATACAAGGACTCAAAACTGATACA
Organism: Nicotiana glauca; assembly: GCA_026770625.1. Classification (NCBI taxonomy): domain Eukaryota; kingdom Viridiplantae; phylum Streptophyta; class Magnoliopsida; order Solanales; family Solanaceae; genus Nicotiana; species Nicotiana glauca. The sequence goes on along the minus strand of MU782576.1, from coordinate 69,786 downwards.
TGAAGAGAATTAACAGATTCTAAATGATAAAACGAGCTACAAACTCCATCAACAACTATTCTATTGTAGACTAACTTGAAATGAAAATACAGACTCAAATAACTGACATACTCAAGTAAAAATACAGATTTTAATGATGTTCATGAATACATTAAAGCTCCTAGTGCACGCGGGACATCGTTCGGCTCGCCGTAGGACTATGTGCAAGTTCCCCTTAAAGTCTGTCCAGATCACTCATTATCTGTTTCACAAATATCATCACTGAGGCAAAGAAGGTAGTCTGAGTCATATTCTCGCACATTTGGCATTTTTTGGTGATGTGGTGAGCAATAGCTAGGAATCTTTCTTTGATTATGCCTTTTTCCTGAAGTAACCGCCCTATCTGTTCGGCCCTGGCCTCCAGAGTCTGCTGATTTCTCTCCTAAAGTTGTTGTAGATCCATTTCTAATTGTGCTAAAGTTGTATAGCAGTGTTCCCTTTCACCCTTGAACTCTTTTGCTTGTTTGCTCATTTTGTTTTCTACGGTAATGACCCTTTTCCTTAATATGGCGACCTCATTGTCATGTTCTTCTTTCAGCTGTTGAATCATGCGGGCTCGTTCCTCTACGTTTTTAGTCAACTGTCTTCGAACCCCAGCTAGTTCCTTTTCTGCTTTGTTGAGGTCAAAACTGTAATGATTTACTTTTTGCCTTAAATTGTCTATAAGCTTTGCATCTTTGGCATTCCTAACAGGGTTTTCCGCTGCTATCTTCATTTTCTGGATTTGGGCTCGTAAGGCTTCATTTTCTTTGGCCAATTTCTTTTTCTCGCCCTCATCAGCCGCAGCTTGCACACTGTTTTCAAACTTAAGATCTTGGACTTGTTTTTCCAGCTTGCTTATTTTTGCCCTGTACTCATTTTCTTTGGCTAACCAAGCCCACTGCTCTTGTGATGATTCAGCAAATTCCTGGAGATGAGGCCTTTTGGTCAGCCTTCCAAATGCAACATCCCTTCTCTACCAAGCCTGATAATCGGGTGATACCTGTTCTTTAGCTCGATCCCGAACACAAGTATTTGCCGCCAAATATTGACATTCGCTCCAGACTTGGCGGACTTTAGCTTCAGGAAACTGGCCATCAAGGCCAATCTCGACCACTTGCAAACTAAGATCATCATCCTTGGGTATTATCTGGCATCTCCCAAGCTGTCTCAACACCCGATACGGGGCGTAAGGTTGAATGCTTCTAAGACCCATTAGGAGGAAATGTGGCCGGGCTGCCGGCATATATACGATTTCATCAACGGGCAACGATCCAAACGTCCACTCTATTTGGTTAGCAGTGAGGGATCGAAAATATGCTATCCAACCCGTGAATCCTTCTGGCAAATTGATCCCTTTAATCCTTGTGGGAAACTCTTCTATGCATGTTTTTTCCGGAGACCCGTAGCTCAAGAACTGAGGACGATGAAACAGATGCTCGATCATCCACATTTGTAACAGTAGGCTGCACCCCTCGAAGAAAGCTTCCCCGGCCTTGCAAGCTGTAAGAGCACGAAAGATGTTGGCTAATATCATAGGTGCAAGAGTACTTTTAGCTTGAGTAATTAATATGTTGACGACCCCAGCTATTTTTATGTCAATATTCCCGTCCTTCCTTGGAAATACAAGAAGTCCCAGAAAAACTACCATAAAAGCGAAACGTCGATTATCCTCCCACTTTTGGCGATTTCCTTTGCTACATATCTTGCTTTCTGGATTGTTAAACCCCCGATATGGACATAGCGATGATATATGAAATTTAGAGTACAAAAGCCATTTGCCAGATCTGTGTTATGGACGGTTCTGATTATCTTCAAAGAGTCTAGAAATCTGTGCACAGCTACAACTCTCGGGGCAACCAAATACTTATGCCTTAAAGGGACCTCATCTTTCCCAATGTAGCTGGCTATTTCCTCTAATGTCGGGGTAAGCTCGAAGTCCGAAAAGTGGAACACGTTATGCGCTGGGTCCCAACATGTAATCAATGCTCTGATAATATCTCCCAGAGGCACAATATCTAGCAAACCGGTGAGCCCTTTCAAGTGTTTATTGACTTCATCTTGCCATTCTTCGCCTAAATCGTTCCACCACAGACGTAACTCCAAAGGGATTTTATGCAAAAATGGTTTATTTTGAGTCGTGCTTATCCTGCACATTTATGAAGGTGATTTAATCAGTTATTTATGACCTAAAAGAAAAAGATACTATATATATTTTTTAATTTTAATTTCCAAAAAATAAAGCTCAGTTTTGCCAATACGGCCTTTCAGTACTTCGAGGAGAAGATTTTAAGGCTGTGTCCGCTAACCGTTGGGAAATGACTGAGGGTGGCCGTTTTTGCACAAACAACCTTCCGGCGCCCTTTCGGGGACATTCAGCTATTTTGGCAAAACGGTATAACCTAATTTATTTATGACAAAAAATAAAAATTGACATTTTTTGGCTATATTTTGCAAAATGGGTGGTTAGACCCGATGAGGGTTGCCTACGTATCTCACAACCAGTGAGAATCAAACCAGCGTAGTTCGGGCAAATTAACGAACTATTTTAAAACAAGGCTTTTTTTTTCATTTCCATTTTTGGCATTTCATAAGCAAATAAAATAAACTAAAATAAACTATTTTAAAAAAAAACAAGACTCTTTTTCATTTTCATTTTTCATGGCAAGACAAACTATTTTCCTTTTCTATTTTTGAAAACAAGACAAAATAATGACTCTCTTTTTCTTTTTTCGTTTTCAACAAACAATAAAATAACCTATTTTTCCCAAACTAAAATAAAGACTCTTTTTCTTTTTCTTTTTATGCGAACAACTTCTAAAAATAAAGACTCTTTTTTTTTAAATATTTTTCCTTTGCTTTTAGTAAAACAAACTATTAAAAATAAAACATTTCCATTTTTTTTCATTTTTTTTTCGAAATTTCGGCAGAGTTTCGACAGCATTTGGGCATTGGTTTTTTATAAAACTAAACAATTAATTCTTTACACTGCTATTTCTCTCTTTTTCTCTTTTTCTCTATTTTACAAAATTCTCAGTGTTCAAAAGCCGGTCAGCATGCGGGCCCGAGACAAATAAATGCAACACGTAAAATGCATCATGTTGGTCTTTTCATTTCCCGTACCTGTCCTAGATGGACCCAACCCCTGTGTTGAGTCCCCTAAGTCATATGCACGTGATGCAAATAAGCACTCCTACTAGGGATCCGGCATGAAGTCAAGTTATTCTAAGTTCAAAACCTGAGTATGTGTTATAGACTGTGTACCCGAGCGGACAACTCGAGTCGAGGAGGGGGCTACATACCGGGAACTAAAAGGCCATCCGGCTTAGTAACTTGTCCGGCCTCTTTCTTATTTCAAGGTATTGACACTAACAGATTAGGGAGTCTTAACCAGTAAGCATATCCCCAGAGGCAAGAAGAAAAGGGTTTCGACACGGTTTATATACAGTTCAGATAATATCAAAGCGGTAAACATTTAGCACATTACGAAGTTCAGATATAACCAAATACAACAATTATTCTGAGCTCGAATTTTGAACCCTGAACCGAAGTTCTGGGTTTGTTTCCCCAGCGGAGTCGCCAGAGCTGTCACACCTCCTTTTTACGCTACACCCGCGAGGGCGTAAAGGAGTTTTTCCACTTAAAGGACAATCGGAACGGGATTTATTATTAAAATTCAGAGTCGCCACTTGGGATATTAATGGTGTCCCAAGTCACCGGTTGAATCCCGAACCGAGGAAATTATGACTCTGTTAACATTCTGCGAACCAGAAATCCAAGTAAGGAATTCTGTTAACCCGGGAGAAGGTGTTAGACATTTCCGGGTTCCGTGGTTCTAGCACGGTCGCTCAACTGTTATATTTGGCTTATTTATCAGATTTTACAACATGTTTTAACCTATGTGTTTTTAACTTTGAACCGCTTTTATTATTATTATTTTTAAATAATAATTGCAATGTCGTAAAAATGTATCTCGAACCACGTCGCACCAGTACACCCGTGGCTTTTGACATATTTCGACTTCGTTGAGATTTAGATTTGGGTCACATAAATGTGCACCCGTATTTAGGAATGTAATTTTATTAAAATCGCGTCTAAAGGAACTAACGTGTTGTTATCTTTTGGGAAGGCCGTGAAATTCGCTAAACCGCCCGTCCCGAATTCTAAGTATTTTTGAATTAAGTAATTAGTGAGGGCCCCGCAATTGTGTATTTGATTTGGCGAGGCTCATCTCATCATCTTTATTTTAAGGCCAATCCTAAAGTGACTATGATTTTCTAATTATTTTGTCTTTAAAAAATAAAAGAAAAGATCCTACCTAATTATTATTGTAAATTTCAGGCCTCGAGTTCAAACCCGAGTTAAAAAAAAGGGGAAACTTCAGTCCTGGGCACAAAGAGCCCAAGCCACATTATATGTACACCAGCCTAAATTTCTAATAACCATAGACATTGGGCCTGAAGTAGCCCAAATCGGACAAACTAAATCAAGTCGCATAGGGAAGATCGCCTGATCGAATCCCTGGGGCTGGCAGATTTGTTCGAATATTTGCCCACCAAATTATTCCCAAACTCTTGGGAGTGGGTTCCACACTTGCAACAAAGAGAATTNGGACAAACTAAATCAAGTCGCATAGGGAAGATCGCCTGATCGAATCCCTGGGGCTGGCAGATTTGTTCGAATATTTACCCACCAAATTATTCCCAAACTCTAGGGAGTGGGTTCCATACTTGCAACAAAGAGAATCGGTGCACTTATCCAAATCAATTAGATTTTGACCATTTGAGATTCATTTCATGCTCATATCACTTTAACTTCTTTATCTATTAATGAATTCCTAAATGTCACTAATATTGAAAACTAAAACGGATGCGTGAATTTGACAACAGTATTAATACAAACTAATTATTTTTCAACTAAGTCAAACTATCACTATTGGACAAGTTGGAATACTGGAGTTTAATTATAGAAACATGAAATTGCATTACATGGATCTAAAACAATTCATGAGTCCAACTATCAGCCATTTTTCTAACTTCGAAAGTTAAAACTGGTCTAGTCAAACTAAACTATACTCTAGCTAAAACCAATTCAAATCTAACAATTCGGAAGCCCAGTTTCACTATAACATGTAACTACTAACAAGGAGTTTGAACTATGCTGAATCGAACCTATTCATCTAATACATGATATGAGAACTAACTTCACAGTCCAGTTATTACATAACAATTTCAATCCAGTCACTCTAAATGTAATTGCAATATTCAACCACAGAATCACAACAAAATTATTTAAACATAATGAAATAAGAGATCCAAAGCAGAGAATTGATTTTAGCTTCTATTCATGATGTCAACAGGAGGGAGATACATCAAAACCAACTCGAAATGTGTACCTGGAATTGGAAAGGAATAGGAAATGAGGTAAGTCAACAACAATAGCAGGACCCAGCAGTAATGCAGGAATATTTTCAGGAATCCAGCAATGAACTAGCCAATACAGCAATAACCAGAGCACTTTTTGAATCAAACTGACTTCTCAAACACCTAGGAACAATCCAGCAATCCAACAGAAGAGAAAACCAGTGAAAATAGACAAGTTTCAGCTTGATACTGCCAGAAACTCGAAATTAGCCTCTCAATTCAATGAAACAGTACTATTTTTTTCTTTTCTAATGGATTTCTATTGTTTTTTGGAGTTTTTCTCTTTTGAATTTCGAAATTTTGATCTGAGAGTTGAAGAGGAGGTTGAGGAAGGAAAATGTGGAGGTTCCAAAAAACTTCCTATACAAGTTAAGGAACTGCCCTTTTATAGAGATAATTGGAGGGAATTTCAGATTTTCCCCTTTTACACATTAGTCCCTATTTATTTCTATTTTTACCCCTCATTTCTGACTTGTTATACAAGTAACTACATCTATTTTATTGAAATCTATACTAAAGCCCATTCTAGAATATTCTATACCCATTACAATTCCTATTCTACCCTTACCTCATTTCAAAAATTACCAAATCTAATTAAAATACCCTTTTCCATTGCCCAAACTACCGTTTAACTATGCTGTAATTACTATTAGCCTATTTTATATACCCAAAATGCCCTCACCTTCCCTCAGAATTACTGCCCTTGTTTATCCCAATCAGCTATATCCAAATAGGCCAATATTATCAAACCAACTATCAATTAACCATGAATTAATTACTAAAACCTTAACTAATCCTACAAACAAACTGGCAGACTATAAAACAGAAATTCAATTAATTGCTAATTAAACCTAAATTAACACCTAATGAATTGACTGACTAAAATGATTAAAACAAAATCAAATTAAACTAACAAAATGACATTAAACTAATAATTCACATAATCATGCATTAATCGACAGAAATTTGCAAGAAAGTTACTAATCTAAACTATTTAGAACCCAACTTAACAAGAAACGAATTATTCGAAACTAAAAATGGGAGAAGCAACTTACAGAAGCTCCGACCAGCCAAAACATCTGAATCCGCCAGGATTCTTGACACGTAACATCCCTAATCGTGTGTTTTCAAAATAAAACACGTGATTAGGGATATTACGGTCCAAAATTCCCAAGATTTTGAGTTAGGATTCTTGACCAGAAACTTTCAAATGGGAATTTGAGGGGTTCCAGACAAGTTTGAAGCAAACAAGTGCGGGGATTGGATAGAGGAGGCTTAGGCGATGCTGGGGGTATTATTTTGGGTGGGTTTGGGCGAAGTGATGACTTGGCCGGAAAACATAAAATCAAGATTCGAAGTTTTCCGTCGAGATTCGAAGAAATCTAATGGCAAGGTTGGAAAGAGGGGAACGACGAGAGCTGTGGGTGTTATTTTGGCGGCCATTGGAGTAGGTATTGTTCACCGGCAGTAAGGTTCCGACGAAGTAAATGATGCTGTTCGAGGGGCTAGGCTAAGATTCATGGGAAACTAAGTACAAGGTCGAGAATATGAAGGTGAGGGGATCTTGTGGTATTAATTTGAAATGGTTTGGCCTAGGTTTGGTCTGCCGACGGTAGGGTTCCGGCGGGGTAACGGTGAGGAGGCGGAGGATGAGATATATGATGATGCAGATGAAATGATTTTTAGGGTTAATGAGATGTAGGGTTATTTTATCAAAATTGAAGAATCATCCTAGACTGTTAATTTGGCAAAGATACACGGCTGAGATTGCCTGATGACTAAACGCCGTCGTTTTAGTTGAGAAAATTTGGACCAGACTGAGGGGAACGGATTTGGGCTGGGGCTAGTTGATAGATGATTTGGGCCTGGGGTATTTGGCTTAATTTTGGCCCAAAGAACTGGGCAGTCCATTTTTCTTTTATTTATTCCTTTTGTTTTCTTCTTTTCATTTCTTTTGCTTTTTTTTTTTATATTTGTTTTCATTTTTTGTATTTTTGTATTTTTGTTTTGTATTTTTTCTGATTTTATAAAAATGTAAAAAATTAAGACAAAAACCTAATTACACTGTTTAACTCCTAAAATTATTTAAAAATCATATTTAAAGATAAATGCAATAATTATCAATTAAAATTGCCTAAGAACTATTTTTTGTGAATTTCTTTAAATTTTGTTCTAAAACAAATTAATACCTAATTGTGGAATTAGATCCCCTCGATGTAAATGCATATTTTTGTATTTTCATATGAATTATCATACAATCAATTAACACAAAAATGCAATAAAATTCATAAAAATTGTAAAATCATTTTATTTGAAACTTTTGGAATAATTTGCTTAGGGCAAAAATCACGTGCTCACAGTAATATTATTATTTACATTAGAAAAGGGTAATTTAAATAAATGAGATGTTAGACATCATGTATTTGCAATATTGTACCTTTGATATTATTGTAAAAAATATATTTATTAATATGAATATTTTAGTAGTTTAATTCAGAGTTTTAAAAATATTTTTACTGTTAAAGAATAGATATATTTTGTTTCGTTTTTATATTTTTTTGTACTTTTTATTTTTTCTACAAATATTAATATTGTCTAGTTTGAAATAAAATTGTAAAATCCATTATTAAAATTTTGGGGACCTAAATCAAGGATTTAAAGTCTCCTACTAGAGTCACTTGCCCACCCCTGATATTCTCAATCAAATTTGTAAAGTCTCACTTAAGATAAGACAACAACGACAAGAACATTAAAGGCAATGAGTGTGTCATTCAGTTATCAAATGTGAATAAAGCTGGTTGAACAGTACATTCATAGTGGGACAGTAGTCTGTAAATAATTGTTGATCATTAATGAGGTGAGACTCAACAGAACAGGTGGCCTAAAACTAAAATATATATTAAAAGACCCTGAAACTTCTTTTATAAATATTGAGACACAAAAAACCTACATGACTTTGATCTAGTAGTAAGAGCGCAACTCATGATGTATGGGTTAGACACAAGTCATATGGTATTGAATTCTTCCTTTAAGTGAAAATGATAAAGGGGTGAGCCCATTGTCTATCGTGTAACCTTTCGATATTCGTCTCATGGATTTTTTAGTTTAAATGATGAGACATAAAAGAACTTGCTTTCTGGTGTGTAGATCAATCAAATGTGACAAAAAAAGAATAGATAGTCTAGAGAATTTGAGCTAAAATTAGAAAGTAAAATCGTGAGAAATATAAAAAAAGACTATACATAGAAGAAAAAAAAATAGAATGATGAGAAGGTAAATAGTCTTCCTCGAGCAACTTTCAAAATTAAGCACAATGTCAAGAAACACATTTCAACAAAAATTTAGTCAAGCATCACACCAATGACAATGGTTTATACCAACACTTAGAACTCAACATAAGAACCATTGACATCTTTCTTCAAAATTAGACCCATGCAAAGACTATTTAAAATATTTGTGCGACTTCTTCTAAAATCCTATGTAACAATCCAGTCGTTCGTTCTGAGAGTTATAGTCCCATTTCTATTTCTTTATGTATTGTTCAGCTGTGTTGGGTTGTATCAAATTGGTAGGTTTGGGTTCGGAGTAGTTTTGGAGTGAAATGATCACTTTGTTAGAAAGCTAAGTTAGAAAAGTCAACCGAAAGTTAACTTATGAGTAATCGAATTCGGATTTGTATTTTTATGATTCGGTTAGCTTCGTTGGGTGATTTTAGACTTAAGAGTGTGTCCTGAATATAATTTGGAGGCTACTGATAGAATTAGGCTTGAATTGGCGCAAGTTAGAAGTTTAGAAGTTCTTAGGCATTCGAGGTTGATTTGGTGTTTTGGTGTTGTTTTAGGTGTTCCGGAGGTTCGACTAAGTTCGGGTAGTGATATATGACTTCTTAGAATTATTGGTTGAGGTCAGGGCCTCGGGTGAGTTTCGGAGAGGTTTGGGTTGTGTTGCGCTCATTTTTCTTATGTTTCGACGCCAAATCTTCAATCATAAATGATATCATATTTAACAAATGAGCTCTGATTTCTTTTTAGATTGAAGTATTAGATTCGTATCGTAATTACGGACCCATAGTAAAAAGAATGGTCGAATTTGGACATCGCATGAGGATTTTATGGTCATTTTACTAAGAATTAGGTTGCCAGATTTTTCAGATTAATTACGGAATTGCCACTGACGGCGTATTTACAAATATACACTATTTGCAAATATTAAAACCTACATATCTCATTCATTATAATTAAATTGGGTGATTCAAAAGCCTAACTTGATTAGAATTTCACAAAAAATCCATTGAAGTCATGAAAAGCGAGTTTAGAGATCATTTGGCATGAGAAACGAGGTAGGATAGCTGGCAAAAAAATATATAAAATAAGAGTTTGTTCATTCAGTCATATTTTGAGTTGGGGAGCTCGGATTTGGGCGATTTACGAAGCGATTTTCACCATAGGGAATGGGGTAAGTGTTCTCTACTCGGTTATGGTTATATTTCATAATCCATCTTTGTTTTTGGAATTTGATTGATGATTTCAAAGTAAAATTGAGGGAGTTAGAGCTTGAGTTTTGGAGAGTTTTAGGTAGGGATTTGGGAGATCAAACGGAGTTCGATTTTGATAAATTTTATATGGTTAGACTCGGGAGAGAACGAGGGTTTTGACTCTACTATTTTTGACTGAATTTGAGACGTGGACACGGGTGCCGGATTTTGGTCGATTTTGGATTTTTGGCATATTTTGTAGTTTTTATTGTGGAATTTGATTCTTTAGCACATGTTGATGGAATTAATCAGATTATGGTTAGGTTCGGAGCTTTTGGATACCGAGTCCAGAGATGAGGGCATCCCGGAGTAGGATTTTACGCGATTGAGGTAAGTAATAGTTTTAACTCTGGTTTTGAGTGTATAAACCCGGAGAAATTGATATCATGTGATTGTTTTGGTGGTGACACCCACGCTAGGTGACGGGCATGTGAGTGTGAATTGTGAGGGATTGAGACTTGGTCCGTCCCGTGAGGATGTGAGGGTTAATGGCTGTTATCTGTGGTTATGTGTTTACTTGTTGTTGAACTTGTTTGCCTTCATGTTAGAGATCATGCTTAGGCTTTATTCATTATCATGTTATTTGTACTCAGTCATAGAAATTATTGTACATGTTTACCTCAGTCTCTATTTTTTCTAATATGCTTTGATACTTGATGCAGGATGTGTTCCCTTATTTGTTGATGATGGTGAGGCTAGTGATGTACATGATTGAGTAAGGCTGAGGGCCTGATTGTGAGGATATTAATATCATAGTGCGTGAGTTATTCGCGTAGCACGTAAGTTGATCGTACGGGTCCAAGTGTTGATACCATAGAGCATGATTTGTCTGCATAGTACGTGAGTTGACTGTGCGGATTCATGTATTGGTATGATGGCATGTGAGTTATCCGTGCTTAGCGCTTGTGCTTTGGGAGCCCCTCCAGAGTCTGTACACACCTCCAGTGAGCGCATACTGTTGAGTGTATTGAGTGTTGAGTGTTGAGTGATGGAGTGACATTGCTATGAGGTTGCATTTATTTTTGTTGTTGCTGCATTTATTTGTTGAATTTTTTTGTAGCATTTACTGAGTTGTGGAATCTACCTGTTTAGTCAAAATGCTTGGACTTTACCAATCCTTTGTAAATCATGTGTCCTCACCATAAACTAAAGAGAGAAATCAGTCCACACACTCAAGTATGCATTCAAGTATAATTTAAGGACTTACAAATCAAAAGAATTCAGTCGCTCGAAAAAAAAGTCATGTGCATCCCGAGGTTGTACCATAGGCTTGCCCGTAGTGTATGTCTCTACTAATCTAAGCTTGCAAAATATAGGATCAATTAGGTATTTCCAGGTTGTAATGCAGGCTAAGTGATGAGTAGGATATATTTGGGTGAAGTGACTAACCCTCCTAAGCACTTTAATACTCTTAACTTTCAAATACACACTCTTCATGACCAGACCAGACCAAGACCAACAACCCAGTATAATCCCACTTAGTGGGGGTGTGGGGAGGGTAGTGTGTACGCAGACCTTACCCCTACCATGGGGTAGGGAGGCTGTTTCCAAATAAACCCTCAGCATCCTTCCCTCCAAGAACTTCCCACCTTGCTCTTGGGAAGGCTCGAACTCACAACCTCTCGGTTGGAAGTGGAGGTTGCTTATCATCAGAGCAACCCCTCTTGTCTACACTCTTCATGACCAATTCAAGCAATATAACGAAATCATGTATAATTTGGCCCTTCTTCTTTAGGAACAACTATACATTCACTATCCCAAATTAAGAGGAATATGAGGTGTATTTTCTATTTTTTTTCCTTATCTTTTTTTTTTCAACACTCTCCAAAACTTGGGTTGCCCAGCTAATGATCTTTAAAAATATACGTGCACCTTTGGCCTTTCTGTGGTTCCACTCATAAGTTACCCCAACTCTCACCTTACTCTTCAAGCGACATAAGTTCTTTCGGAAGTAAATGTTCAAAAAGATTTAATTAAGAACAAAAATAGAATCGGTTTGTAATGTGGGTGCCAAAGAAAAGGTTCATAGGCTCGAATGGGCTATCTAAGGATAATTTTATATATGGTGGCATAGTAGCTCAACGGACAATCAAAGAAATGCCTACATCATCTCCTAGAATCATAAAGCTTAATTATTTCGCTTCGATTAACACACGGGGCAAGTACTAGACTAATATAGAATAATACATAATGTAATCAATGTAACACCCCGTAGATTCGGCTTAGGTATGAATGAGTAAAAGGAGTAGTAAGGTTATCTTTTGGACATGTGAAGTCCCATCGAGATGATTACGGGTAAAATAGTTGTTTCAAAATCAAGATGGAAAGTGAGGTGCATAAGATTTGACAAAATCGACTAAGTTTGCAGAAGGTCTCTCTTCCAGCTGGGTTTAGTGAATATGTGTAAGGAATTTGGGAAACATCAAAGCATGAAAGTTGTAGGCGTTTGAAATAGATTTCCAACTATATATTATGCAGTATGAACAGATCTCTATGCAAAACGTTATATGTATTTTACAGAACAATATGCAATATGCGCGCCCCGAGCGCGACCGCGCTTCTTTTGAGGTAGTTTTACTGCCGTTTTACATGGTCAGTAGCATGGTTAGATCTACAGGTGCGCGGGCACACTAGGGGGGGGGGTCATTTTAAAGCCCTACTTCGTCCCCCACAATCCCAAAACGTAAAAACTTTCTCTAAAAAGGGAATCTCTAAAAACTCTAACTCCTTAAGGGTCCCTCCACCACCTAACGTAAGTTCTAATGGTGATTATAAGTCAATTTCAATTTTCCAACATCTTATTAACATGGGTAAACCCTCCATATCATTAGATATTCGATTGGAACATTATTGTTGAGAGAAGGAAGCCTAGAACTCGAATTCAAAGGGTTTGAACTTCAAAAAGATAATGTATTCACCCTCTAATTGATTATTGCGTTGGATTAATGATTGTAGACTACAAGTTCATGAGATATGATTTGATGGGTTTGATAGAAAAGCATGAAAAATTATAAGTTTGGCTTGTTGATTATTGGTTAAGGGTGTTGTTTATCTTATGAGTGAAGAAGAATGATGTTGATTATAACCATTTGAGATTTTAGAATTTATCTAGGAGTAAGAGAATGGGTTATTGGGCGTAAAGACGCCATTAGTAAGGACTATGAAGCTTTATTCTAACCAAAACTTTTATAAAATGCTTAAGTGACTAAAACATAAGAACTATTGCTAATATGGAATCCCTTTGACTTGTATTGATATAGATTAAAGTTGAAAGGGTTGGCAAATGTTGTATTATGCTCAAGAGAAGGAAGTTAAGATATGTGAGGCTAACTCTCTATGTTTTGGAATTTAAATGATTCTCCCTATACTACGTTTCATTTACGACGTTACAATTGCCTCAGAAATATAGTTAAGCCTAGTTCCTTCAATAGTTGAAGAACTTCTACTCTCTAGCTTCATAACTTGTTCACCACTTTCATTCTGGACGTTGTAAGCTTAGTGCGTATTCAATATAAACTTAGGTTTGATGCCCCCGAGTCTTAGTATAGATTACTTAGTATGTTATAAACAGTTGAAGTTTCAGTGTTCATAATCAGTTCAAGAATACATGTCCCAGTCTAGTCCTATTGAGTATTCCAGTATTATGTAACTCAATGTGATCCAGTATTCTAGTATCATGTAACTCAATGTGATTTAGTATTTCACTATCATGTATTGCCGTTTGATTCTCAGTTCCTGAATGTTGAACACCTGTATTTGGGCCTGAGGCCATAGTTTATGCTTTATGCATGTTTGGGCCTGAGGCCGTAGTTTATGCTTTATGCATAATTGGGCCTAAGACTGTAGTTTATGCTTTCTGCATTTTTGGGCTTGAGACCATAGTTATGTATACATATACTTGGGCCTGAGGCCGTAGCTTGTGCACATATATATTGGGCCTGAGGCCGTAGCTTATTCAGATAAATATGTTGTTCATCATTCAGAAGAGGGAGTATTCATATCCTTACTTCCTTTGCTCAGTTTAGTTATCAGTTATCATTTTAGTTATCGGTTATCATTTCAATTATCGGTTATCAGTTATCATTTTAGTTTGAATTTCAATAGTTATCATTTTAGTTATCAAGTGTCAATTTTGAGTTATCAACTTAGTTTCAGTTTCAGCATTCATAATTCTTTCTTTCAGTTGCTTTACATACCAGTGCAATTCAAATGTACTGACGTCCCTTTTGTCCGGGGCTTGTATCTCACGATGCAGGTACTGATTTATCGATTGATGATTCAGAGCGCTAGAATTCTCGTACCAGTTGTTTGGTGATCCCCAGTTCTTTCGGGGCATTATTATTACTTTACGGTATTTCAGTATTTACAGGCAGTCAGTGTTTTCAGTACTTCATTAGAGGCTTCATAGACTAGAGTAACAGTTAGATGGAGTCTTAGGCCTTTCATGTTAAGCAATATTTGCTACATGTATGTTTCAGACTAGTTTTAGTATTTCCGCACTTTGATTTATATCATCCAAACTTTCAGTATATTAGCATGTGTTAGTTTATCTTCCGCATTCTGTATGCTATGATATCACATGTCGATTCAGCCAGCCAGTTGGTTCGCTCGGTCACATGTACTTAGGCACCGAGTGTCGTGTTACGTCCAGGCCAAGGTTCGGGGCGTGACAAAGCTTGGTATCTGAGCCAGGTGCAAGAGTCCTAGGGAGTCTATGAAGCCGTGTCTAGTGGATTTTCCTTTATATATCTGTGTCGGCCACTCATATAAACGGTTAACTACCAAGACATTCAGGATTGTCTCATCTTTTTTCTAGATCGTGCCCTGAAGCTTAGAGCAATAAAAATTCTCTTCCTATCGAATTCCAAACATATTGGATGACCAAGCGACGCTCTTGAGAAACCTAAGGTCGTAGAGAGGATAATTGCCTATTGAGGTATAATTATGGAGTACATGTTGGTAAATATGAGACTTTAGAGGATGTTAAAAGTGGGATGCAACGGATAGTAGTACAAATTAAATCATAACCTTATCAGAAAGTACAAAAGTAGTTATGATGTCTTATGGTTATAAGTTTACCTCATTTACTAGTTATACAGTCTTTCAGTTAGTAAGTTTGTGGTTATTCAGTACTCCAGTATTCAGTTATATGTTTACCAAATATCCAATTTTTAGTGTATCAAAATTTTTGGTGACTTGTGAGTATATAGTGATGCATATGGGTTCTCAAATAAAATGTAAGTAACAGTGATTATAGCGAAACCTTCACATATTTTAGGTTAGGATTAAAACCCAAGAATCGCCGAATGGTGCAGTAAGTGATTTATCGTATACTCTGAAGGATAATTTTGTGTATGGTAATCGTATGTGTTTTACTTTAGAGAGAAATTTCTTTTAATTCTTTCAAATGGAGTCACATGTGGGATGATGATAATTCAGATGTCAGACCCTAACATTAGTCTATAGTTTTGGACAGAAAAGAGCCTAAGGGCAAAATACTTAGGAGTCAGAAACGTTTGTTATTACCAAAGATGTGATCTCGTACAACTCATGTATATGACTAAGAAGACATGATGTACAAATGAGAACCAAGAGCAGCCGATATTGAATTTCAGAGAATGATTTTAAGTTGTTTAGATTTATTCAAATCAGAACTAGAAGTACCACGTTAGTAAGTTACTATAAGAAGCAGCTATTGATGTAAGATAAAAGATATGGCAGTTCCCCCTTAGGTTATGTGACTAAGTGATTACCGTGGATGTTTATAATATAATATGATTTTATATTATATAGAAAGTCTGGGGTTATATATTCTAATTTTTGTTTAAGACAGATGAATTCCCTAAGTGTGATCTATGCACATAGTTTAGAAAAAAAGGATAGTATGCGGCCATAGAATAAGGTCGGATGATGAGGGAAGTTAGAAATAACCTTATTCCTCACTTTAGTCATCTAAAGTAGAACAAGAAAACGTGATTCCAGTAGGCGTTTAGTAAATGAATAATAAGTAAGTTTTGAGTTGATACAGTGAATTAGCAATTTCAGCAGAGCTAGTAGAGGTACAATTTGATTTATTTAGCCAGGTTAACTCTAGTGAGTGGATGACAGTTTGAAATACCGAACGTGTGTTAGAACCCAAAGAGCTTAACTTAAATCCGAAGTACAGTGATAGTAGGGAAAAACAATCAGCTAGAAATAAGAGAGCAAACTATAGAAGAATACAACAACAACAACGACCCAGTGAAATCCCACTAGTAGGGTCTGGGGAGGGTAGTGTGTACGCAGACCTTACCCCTACCCCAAAGGAGTAGAGAGGCTGTTTCCGAAAGATCCTCGGCTCAAGAAGACAAAAAGACAAAGAAGACAATATTATTAACACCACCGAAATAATATGAAACAAATATGACAAATAGGAAAGATATGAAATCAAGAAGAATGATACAAAGCAGAGCAAAAGCAAAATAGTATCCCTACCAAACTAGTCTCACAAAGATATTTTATAAGACATGACTCAACTACCTCCTAACTTACAACCCTAATACTCGACCTCTACATGTTCCTATAAAGTGCCATTTCCTCAGAAATCTACAACCTCGCCATATCCTGCCTAATCACCTCCGTCCAGTACTTCTTTGGTCGCCCTCTACCTCTTCTCATGCCCTTCACAACCAGCCATTCGCACCTCCTTGCCGGAGCATCTGGGCTTCTTCTCTGAACATGCCTGAACCATCTGAGCCTTGCTTTCCGCATCTTGTCTTCAATGGGAGCCACATGATAATAGGCAAAATCTGATTGATTTAACCATTATTTATGCTTCCATGTGATTATATTCCAATAAGATAATATATATAATTGATGAGAAATAGGCATTTAATATGTGATTCTTTACTTTGCAGAAAAAAGGAGCCTATATAAATATTTGAAAAGGTTATGGAATGATTTAGGAGCAAAAATAACCCCTCGGAGTTGAGTCCGTGCAAAGACGAGATCAGAAATGGAAGGAATTAACTCCCAGACACGTGAAGTTTCGCGCGAAGTATAAACTTCGCGCGAACTTCGCACGGTCGAGGCAGAATGTTTGCCAAAACGCGCGAAGAAACGCGCGAAGTTTATACTTCGCGCGAAACTTCGCGCGTTTCTGTCAGGGAAAAGCATTATAGAGGGGTAAAATGGGAAAATTACAGGTTTCCACTCAACTTAATTAAAGCAAACCTCTATTAT
>MU782576.1:33020-48356 GCA_026770625.1 Nicotiana glauca | reverse complement strand
TTTTTGGCAAGGTTCTTTCCCTCAGGAAAAACTGCAAAGATCCGAAGTGAAATAGTTGCCTTCAAACAGAAAGCACGTGAATATTTATATTCAGCTTGGGAGAGGTTCAATGGGCTACTCAGAGACTGTCCTCATCATAATCAGACGAATGAAGTATTAGCTCACACTTTCATAGAAGGGCTACATACTGAAACAAAAATTGTGGTAGATGCTGCAGCTGGAGGTCAGGTGTTGGAGAAAAGCTTTGACGAGATATATGCATTGTTGAACAAATTCTCCAAGAGCAATCCAGATTGGCAGGGAGAGAGTAGCAGACACACAGTTCAAAAATCTGCAGGGGTTCTTGAGTTAGATGTCATCTCGGCATTATCAGCACAGATTTCTGCACTGACAAATCAAGTTAGCCAAATGAACTTGGGCATCAACAAGCAACAGGTACAACATGTTCAAGCTTTTTGTGAAATATGTGGAGAAGGACACACGAGCGACATATGTCCTGCAAATCCTGAGTCTGTCTGTTTCGTGGGTAATTCGAATAGGGGACAACCAAATAAATATGGGAACACTTACAATCCCAATTGGAGGAACCACCCAAACTTCTCTTGGGGTGGAAACCAGGGCACTCAGAATAAATACAGGCCTCAAGCACCTCAACAACAGTATAGACCACCTCAAGCTGAACAACAAACAAGTTCTACAAGTCACCTTGAAGACATGTTTAAAAAGATGATGGTTGAACATCAAACCCTTAACACAACAGTGAGAAATTTGGAGCGTCAAATGGGACAACTTGCTAGTGCTCAAAACACTAGACCAGCTGGAGCTCTTCCAAGTGACACTGAAGCAAATCCTAAGGCGCCAATTAATGCTGTGTCGTTGAGGTGTGGGAAACAACTAGAAGAAATTCCTCCTAAAAAGAGGAAACAAGTGACTTTTGAAGAGAGGCCAGCCATTATGGAATCAACATCAGAGAAAGCCAAGGAGCTAGAGAAGCCAGCTGAAAAGGTGGTAGCTGAGCAATCCCCACAAGTGGTTGCAAGGCCACCACCTCCATTCCTTCAAAGATTGTAGAAAGTTAAGGACAATGCAGCATATAAAAAGTTCCTTGACATCTTGAAGCAGGTACAGATTAATATTCCATTGGTTGACATCTTGCAAGAAGTACCCAAATATGCAAAATACATCAAGGATATTGTGTCAAATAAAAGGAGGTTGACCGAGTTTGAGACTGTGGCACTCACTGAGGAATGTAGTTCTAGAATTCAAGGCAAGCTACCTCAGAAATTGAAGGACCCAGGTAGTTTCACTATTCACATCGCCATTGGTAAACATGATGTTGGGCGAGCCTTATGTGATCTTGGCACGAGCATATATTTGATGCCGCTATCTGTATTCAGACAGTTGGGGTTGGGTGAACCACGCCCAACAACGGTTATCTTACAGTTAGTTGATCGCTCCCTTGCTCATCCTGAGGGAGTAATTGAAGATGTGTTAGTTCAAGTGGGTTCTTTTATATTTCCTACTGATTTTATCATCCTGGATTACGAGCCTGATCAGGAAGTCCCATTTATTTTGGGGCGTCCATTCTCAGCCACAAGCCGAGCTATTATTGATGTTTGCGAAGGAAAGATGATAATGAGAGTAGGAGACCAAGTAGAGGTATTGAATGTTTATAGAGCGCTGAAGTTACCAACCCATTATAAAGAGTTATCCATGATCTCTGTGGTGGAGAGTGATGCTACATCGTTAGTACCCTATATGAACTCTTCAGATCCTGTTGAACGGGTATTGACTGGGGATGTAGAAAACAGTGAAGATGACAGAATAGGAGAAATAGAGCAAGTGCTAAATTTGTCCTGCAGTTATGTATATGGGTTCAGAAAATTTGAAGAGCTGGACAGGCCTGTAACTCTAACAGTCCCCAAGCCATCTATTGAAGAAGCTCCGAAGCTAGAACTCAAGCCCCTTCCAGCGCATTTGCGCTATGCTTATTTGGGGAACTCTGAAACTCTACCTGTAATTATTTCATCCAGCTTGACCAGCAATCAGGAAGAAAAACTACTCAGAGTCCTCCGCGAGAATAAAAAGGCCATTGGGTGGACTATAGGTGATATCAAGGGTATTAGTCCATCGTTTTGCATGCACAAAATTCTTTCTAGAGGTTGGACACCGCCCCAGTATAGAGCATCAAAGGAGATTAAATCCCATCATGAAGGAGGTAGTGAAAAAGGAAGTGAATCAAGTTGCTCGATGCAGGTATCATTTTTCCCATTTCTGATAGCAACTGGTTGACCCCAATTCAATGTGTGCCCAAAAAGGGAGGAATGACTGTGATTGAGAACGAAAAGAATGAGCTAATTCCCACTCGCACTATTACAGGATGGAGAGTTTGCATTGATTATAGAAGACTAAATAAGGCGATTTGCAAGGATCACTTTCCACTTCCGTTCCTCGATCAAATGCTAGACAGGTTGGCCGGGCATGAATATTATTGCTTCATTGATGGTTATTCAGGATACAATCAGATTGTCAAATGCCCAGAGGATGAGGAGGAGACTACTTTTACTTGTCCTTATGGCACTTTTGCCTTCAAGCGAATGCCGTATGGGCTTTGTAACGCACCAGCCACTTTCCAGAGATGTATGATGGCTATTTTGACCGACATGGTGGAAAAATTTGTGGAAGTGTTCATGGATGACTTTTTAGTTTTTGGGTCTTCTTATGATGATTGCTTGAGAATCTAAGCAAGGTACTCACCCGTTGCGAAGAAACAAATTTGATACTTAATTGGAAAAAGTGCCATTTTATGGTACAAGAAGGCATTATGTTGGGTCACAGAGTGTCTGGGAGCGGCATTGAAGTTGATAAAGCAAAGGTAGAGGTGGTTGAAAAATTACCTCCACCTATTTCAGTAAAGGGTGTTCGGAGTTTCTTGGGACACGCAGGGTTCTATCGGCGCTTTATAAAAGATTTTTCAAAAATAACCATTCCCATATGCAAGCTGCTGGAAAAAGATGAGTTTTAAATTTGATGATGCTTGCCTCAAAGCATTTGAAGAACTTAAAAAGAAGTTGGTGACTGCTCCCATTATTGTAGCACCTGATTGGTCTTTACCATTTGAACTTATGTGTGATGCGAGCGATCTTGCTATTGGGGCAGTACTGGGCCAAAGGAAGAACAAAGTGTTTTATTCCATTTACTATGCGAGTAAGACTCTTAATGATGCACAGCTGAATTACACCACCACTGAGAAGGAATTGTTAGCTGTGGTGTGGGATTTTGAGAAATTCCGAGCATACTTGGTGGGAACAAAAGTAATAGTCCATACCGATCATGCAACAATCCGGTATTTGTTCACAAAACGGGAGTCTAAGGCCTGGTTGATGCGCTGGGTTTTGTTGCTGCAGGAATTTGATGTAGAAATACGAGATCGGAAAGGGACAGAAAACCAAGTAGCTGACCACTTATCAAGACTGAAAAATCACAATCACGTGGAGGAGGGTGGCTAAATTAAAGAGGTATTTCCAGATGAGCAACTCTTTACTATAACCCAAGACCCTCCCCCATGGTACGCAGACTATGTGAATTACGTTGTGAGTGGGGTCCTTCCCCCTGAAATGAAATCTGAAGCAAGAAAGAGGTTTCTACATGACGTGAATTTCTACTACTGGGATGAACCTTATTTGTACAAGCAATGTGCTGATCAGTTGATGAGGAGATGCATTCCTGAAAATGATGTAGAATTGGTGTTGTATGATTGTCATGCATCACCTTATGGAGGCCATCATGGAGGGGATAGAACAGCTGCAAAAGTGCTACAATCCGGTCTCTTTTGGCCGACTTTATTCAAGGACACCCATGCATTCGTAAAGAAGTGTGATCAATGTAAGAGAACCGGGACAATCACCAGAAGGCATGAGATGCCTTTAAATAACATTCTAGAAGTTGAGCTTTTCGATGTTTGGGAGATAGATTTTATGGGGCCATTTCCACCATCCAGAGGGAACAAATACATTCTGCTCGCCATTGATTATGTGTCAAAAGGGGTTGAGGCAATTGCTTTGCCAACGAATGATTCCATGGTGGTAGCTGCGTTTGTGAAAAAGAACATATTCACAAGATTTGGGACTCCACGTGCTTTAATTAGTGATGAAGGGACTCATTTTTGTAATCGATTGTTGAATAACCTTCTAGCTAAATATGGAGTTCGCCACAGAGTTGCCACAGCATACCACCCGCAAACAAGTGGGCAAGAAGAGGTCTCAAACAGAGAAATTAAGCAAATACTGGAGAAAACTGTGAGTGTGAATAGAAAGGATTGGGCTGCCAAGTTGGATGACGATCTATGGGCATATAGAACTGCTTATAAAACGCCAATTGGAGCGTCCCCTTACAAACTTGTCTATGGAAAAACATGCCACCTGCCAGTTGAGCTTGAGCACAAAGTGTACTGGGCCATTAAGAAGCTGAACATGGACCTTGAAGCCGCAGGTGAGAAAAGACTACTGCAGTTAAATGAAATGGATGAGTTTAGGCTGCACTCTTATGAAAATGCCAAGCTATACAAAAAAAAAAAACAAAAAGATGGAATGACAAGCATATAGAGTCGTGTCACTTTGAGCCCGGCCAACATGTATTGCTATTCAATTCTAGACTGCGACTGTTTCCTGGAAAGCTAAAGTCGAGATGGTCAGGTCCGTTTGAGGTGGTGAGAGTCACTCCTTATGGTGCAATCGAGTTGCGAGCTTTAAATGGCGACAAGAAATTCTTGGTGAATGGTCATAGAGTTAAGCACTATTGGGGAGGTATGATTAATCGTGAAAAGACCAATATTGTGCTCGCTAATGAGTGAGCGGGATTCTGCGTCATGCCGCGACATTAAATCAGGCGCTGGTTGGGAGGCAACCCAACTATTGTAATATTTGTGATTATAAATTTTGTTTTATGTTTATTTGTGTATTAATAATTGCAGGTGAACAAGGGCGGATGCTAAGGTAAGAAAAAAATAAAAAAAATAAAAAAAATAAAAAATAATAAAAAAATAAAAAAAATTTGCCCTGACGTGCGAAGAAACGCGCGAAGTATAAACTTCGCACGAATTTATCGCGGTCGAGGCAGAATCTTTGCCAAAACGCGCGAAGAAACGCGCGAAGTTTATACTTCGCGCGAAACTTCGCGTGTCCGAGACGGGGTTGCAGCATTATATGTAATATAATTCATTATTTAGTTTTTCTTACTTACAAAACCCTTTCTTCTTCCATAACTCTTAAAACCCTCTTCTCCAATAACCCTCCATAACCAAAAACTTTCTTCTTCTTCATTCTCAACACATTCACCATCCACAGACTATCACAAATCACACTTACATCTCTTCCTCCTTAATCAAATTTAATCCCATCCCTAACAAAGGTAAGAACCCTAATTTTTACTTCATTCTTTTTATTTTTTTTCTGTTACTTCTTTGTTTTGTTCTTTGTTCTCATTATATATTTGATGTATATGCTAGAAGTTATAAATTTTATTATGTTCTTTACATATTTTTAGAGTTTTTGATAGTTTAAAGTTCTATTGAATAACTTAGAATATATGTATATTGTGCATAGATTTTAACACCTTGTGAGATAAGTGTGGGGTTGATTTGTTGTATGTATGGGATGGGTAGGATGTGAATTGGTTATAGCTGAAATTTGGATGGGCAATCCCTAACCAAAACCTTAGAAATAAGGGTGAAAAATCAATGCCCACAAGGTGTTTGTGGAAAGTCCTCAATGAGTTTTATAGTGCAATTGTGGCTAATTTTGCATGTGAAGTATGAGTAACCGCATTAAGTCACATTACCTATATTGGAATGAGTAATGTGTGAATGTTTTGCATGCATTATGGCACCCAAAAGGCATTTGGCAACATGTGCATCATCTAGCCGCCAAAGGGATACTCCGGCACGAAATTATGATAACAACGGGTTTGTTTCACCCGACGCTCAAAGTCGTTTCACTATCAAAGCATCAAAGAGCCAATTCTAGAAAGGGGCATTGACGTTAGAAAGCTCCATGAAAGATGCCCAAACATGTACAATGTGTTAAGGGAGCGGGGTCTTCAAATCTTCATTGACGAGCCAGGGGAGGCGAATGAAATGGTAGTACGCGAATTCTACACAAATTTGCCTGAGCATTTTAACAATGTTGTCACAGTGCGCCGAAGGCCAGTTGATGCTTCCATTGAGGCAATTTGAGCAATCTATAATTTGCCTGACCCTGTGCCTACACGTGATGATTTTTATGAATATGCAAAGGCCACAACAGAAACAAAGTGGAATCGGTTCTTTGAGGAAATTTGCACCCATGGAATGGAGGTGGAATGGCTAGATTATGGTGAGAAGTTTCACTCATCTGCTCTGACTCAAGAAGCAAAGAACTGACTTTATGTAATCAACAGTCGACTCCTTCCATCTAAAAACACCACAGAGGTGAATGGACCTCGAGCAACATTGATTTGGTGTTTCATAAAAGGCCTATCTTTTGATATGGCTAAAGTTATCCATGATGAGATATTTATCAGGTGCCCGAATCGTATGTATGGATTTTTCTTTCTATCTTTAGTAACCCAACTTTGCAGGCGGGCACAGGTACCTGAAGATCTTAGTGTGGATGGGTTGGTGAAGAAGTCACTCAAAATTCGACCTAAAAAACCAGCAGTTGAAGGAGGAGATGATGATGGTTCAGATGCCGAGGAGAATGAGGAGGAGAACGAGCCCATGGATTTAGAAGGCGTAGAGCAGACACAAGCACCCAATGCACCAGCAGTTTCATTGCCTCGAGCAGCACCCTCTTCAGGAACTTCCAGAATGCTTAGCCATACCACATGGGAGCAAGAGATGGGTGATTTGCGCACTTCAGTGAAATACTTTGAGCAACCGTGTGGAGGAAATTGCTGACCGACAAGTCAAGTGGGAGAAAAAGTTTATGGGCTGGCTGAGAGCATTGGGGCGAGCATGTAATGTCAATCCTGACAATGTGTCAGACCAAGAATGAAATGTCGGGGAAGTATCTTTGCCTTTTATCATTTTGGCAATGAAAGTCATGAGGACATGCCTACAGTTTAAGTGTGGGGTGTGTGGTTTATTTTGAGTATTATGGATTGTAGGATTGTTTTAAATTATTTTTATTTGTTTTTGTTTGTTTTGTTGGATTGGTACATTATGTGGGTTGTTTTAATTACGTTAGTTGTTTGTTACATTATTTCGTCTGTTTTGCAATGTTTGACTGGTGGAGTTATTGAACTTTTTAGGGGTTTGGATGAAATGGCTCGGCCTGATGACGGATTTCTTTAGAAGAAGTTCTTGAGGGTGAGTATAAAAAAAAAAAGAAAATGAATAAAAAAAATAATAAATAAAAAAACCAAATATAATATAGGCATTTTTCTTCACTAATTTTTAGATTTTAGGGTAATGTAACAACTTCCCCTTGGCTTTTCTTTAAGCCACGGTTCTTTTCCAAGGGTTTATCTTGAAATAGGTAGTTGTAATTTTTTTTTTATTTTTTTATTTTGTAGATTAAAATAAGGAATGTAAGACAAGAAGAAAACACATAGCGTTGACACACCTGAACACAATAGACCCTGGAGTGTAACGTTTGGTCTTAACTATTGAATCTCATGGAAAGTGCCTTAACTGATATGTTTGTCACTGAATTGACTGCTCATAATGAAGTGCATTGACGAGCTAATCTAAATGAGTCATATGCCATGTGTGGTGAAAAATTGTGTAGTACATGCATTGTATTTGTGTCTAGAACTTGCCCGATATGTGAATTAAAGCGAAATATTAGGTATGTTCGGTTTGAAAAATGATTTTAGGCTTTCTTTGACCTTTTTGAGCTTAATTGCTTATCACAAATAGAATTTATCCCTAGTTAACCCTATTGAGCCTATAAACTTTTTGTTTGGCAACCACATTACAAGCTTACACCTTTTGTTCTTCAATGATCTTGTTTTGAACCTTTTTCCTCTTAAAAGCACTTTAATTGTGAAGAGAATGCTAAAAGAATTAAGTGTGGGGTGACTTTTGAGTAAAGCCAATGAAAAGTTAGAAAGGGCACTTGTTTTGTAACAGTTATACACCACTAGCGAAAATTGAATAAATAAATATGATGTTTTGATCTAGCTGGTGGGTATACATTAATAGAGTGCTTAAAGAAGAAGGGAATATTTGGATGATATATTGTTTGTGAATAAAAAAAAAAAAGAAAAGAGTTATAAGTTACATGTGATGTGTTAAAGTGCTTAGGGGAGTGAGTCACTATTCCAAAATGTATCCTACCTGTCCCTTAACCCACATTACAACCTTGGAAAAGTCCTAATTGATTTTGAGCTGAGTTAGCCTATATTAGTAGAGATTTACATTACGGGCAAGCTTATAGTACCATTTGCATGTATGTGACTTTTATTGTGAGAGTGAGTGATTTCATTGATAAATGTAAGTATATGACTTGAATGTGCGGATTAAATTACAAATATTTCATAATTGGCATGATGGTGAGGGCATATGACTTGTGACAGAAAAGCAAATCTTGACTTCTGTGTGGAGTATGTTAAGGAAGTTTGAATATTGAATGGCACTTGAGAATCAATTGTGAGGCTAAGATGGTACATTTCTAGGCATAATATGTGTACTTTGTTCTAGGTGTAATGCGTTAATGGATTTGGTTGAATGGAGGAATCTCTAGTGAGTATAACGTAATTGCTCGAGGACTAGCAATGAATTAAGTGTGGGGTGTTGATAATATGCGAAATCTGATTGATTTAACCACTATTTATTCTTCCATGTAATTATATTCCAATAACATAATATATATAATTGATGAGAAATAGGCATTTAATATGTGATTCTTTACTTTGTAGAAAAATGAGCCTATATAAATATTTGAAAAGGTTATGGAATGATTTAGGAGCAAAAAGAACCCCTCGGAGTTGAGTCCGTGCAAAGACGAGATCAAAAATGGAAGGAATTAACTCCCAGACGCGTGAAGTTTCGCGCGAAGTATAAACTTCGCGCGAATTTCGCACGGTCGAGGCAGAATGTTTGCCAAAACGCGCGAAGAAACGCGCGAAGTTTATACTTCGCGCGAAACTTTGTGCGTTTCTGTCAGGGAAAGGCATTATAGAGGGGTAAAATGGGAAAATTACAGGTTTCCACTCAACTTAATTAAAGCAAACCTCTATTATTGAGGGGATGATCAGATTTTGGGGGAGTGGAAAAATACTATTGATTCTAGAGAGAAGAAGCCATTGAAGACTCTTGGAACTAAGGAGGAGAAGGAAAAATACTACCTTGAAGCAACAATTAAAAGAGTTCTTTCAAACTTTCTTCTTATTGTTTGTTTATAGTATGTTTAAGATTATTATTATTGAGTTTTGTATGATCATGAGTGGCTAAAACACCCATTGTTCTGGGGTTGTGATTTAGCCATGAATATTGTGGTTTGAAATTAACTTTATCTTGATTATAATTCATTCATATATGGTTGTTTCTTCAATTTTATGTTTAATTGCTTAATTGTTTGGCCAACAGTTAAGTTTTATTTATTATCTATGCTATGCTTGGAAAAGCCATGTTTAGATTAGAGAAGAATTAAAGAGAGCATGATCTTAACCCTTAAGGGGAGCAGATTTGTGGTTAGGATATGAATATACCTAATCACCTTGCTTAATTAAATGTCGTGATTTTAATGCGTTCTTAATAGATTAATTTCATAGGAATATAGATGTTAATCTATTGAGAATAGGTGAGTAGTACTTCGGGAGAAGACTACGAGAGCATTTATCGACTAATTAACAACAATGAGTGAATTATATGAAAATGATAGTTAATTAAAACGCAATACAATTGGTGAATAAATCACAACCCTGGAATATTTGTCTCTATTAATTACACAACAATCAACTCGATACTTGATAAGTTAGTTGTTACTTAAAAATTATAATTAGCATAACTAAACATCTTGAATTTGAACTTGGCTTGACGGAATAACAATATTGGTGCATTAGTGAGTAGTTAATATAAGTTTCTGTGGGTTCGACACTCGACTTATCATTTTATTACTTGTACGACCACGTATACTTGCATGTGCGTTTGGGACCAACACCACGCATACCTTCTCCCGAATATCATCATTCCTAATCTTATCCATCATAATATTCCCGCACATCCACCTCAACTTCTTCATTTCTACTACCTTCATCCTCTGGATATGTGATTTCTTAACTAGCCAACACTCAGCCCCATACATCATGACCGGACTTACCACCGCTTTATAGAACTTACCTTTGAGTATCAGTGGAACTCTCTTGTCACACAATACTCCAGATGCTAATCTCCACTTCATCCATCCTACCCCAATACGGTGTGTAACATCCTCGTCGATCTCCCCTCCCCTCTGGATAACCGACCCAAGGTACTTAAAGCTGCCTCTACTCGGGATGACCTGTGATTCAAGCCTCACATTCACGCCCACTTCCCTCTGCTCAGCACTGAACTTACACTCCAAGTATTCTATCTTTGTCCTGCTAAGCTTGAAACCCTTAGATTCAAGGGTCTGTCTCCAAACCTCCAGCCTCTCGTTGACACTGGTTCGTGACTCATCAATTAGAACTATGTCATCGGCGAATAGCATGCACCATGGCACATCCCCTTGAATGTGATATGTCAATGCGTCCATCACCAGGGTGAATAGGAACGGGCTGAGCGCAGAACCTTGGTGTAACCCCATAACAACCAAAAAATACTCAGAGTCACCTCTTACTATCCTAACCTGAGTCTTCACCCCATCATACATGTCCTTAATCGCTATAATGTAGGGAAATGACACGCCTTTTGCCTTCAAGCTTCTCCAAAGAACTTCTCTAGGAACCTTATCATACGCTTTTTTAGGTCAATAAACACCATGTGCAGGTCTTTCTTCCTATCCCTATACTGTTCAACCAACCTCCTAACAAGATGTATAGCTTCTGTAGTAGAAAAACCTGGCATGAAACCAAACTGGTTATTGGAAACGGACACTGTCATCCTCAACCTCGCTTGAACCACCCTCTCCCATATTTTTATAGTATGACTCAGTAATTTGATACCCTTAAGCTCTGGATATCACCCTTGTTCTTATATAGTGGGACCACTGTACTTCACTTTTCCGACATCTTTTTCGCCTTAAAAATAATGTTCAACAACCTAGTCAACCACTCCAAACCTAGTTTCCCCACACACTTCCAAAATTCTACCGGAATCTTGTCAGACCCGGTCGCTTTGCCCCTACTCATCTTACTCATAGCTCCCGCGACCTCCTCAACCTTGATGCGTCTGCAGTACCAAGAGTCATTGTGACTCTCGGAATACTCCAATTCACTGAGCACAATATCCCGATCCCCTACTTTGTTAAGAAGTTTTTGGAAGTAAGTCTTCCATCTCCTCTTAATCTGGGAATCTTCTATCAATACTCTACCATCGTCATCCTTGATGCAACTCACTCAGTCTAAATCTCGAGCTTTCCTCTCTCTCATCTTGGCCTGCCTAAATAACTTCTTCTCCTTGCCTTTTTCCCTAGTTCCTCGTACATACGACTATAAGCTGCCGTCTTAGCCTCTGTGACTGCTAGTTTCGCGTCTTTCCTAGCTACCTTATACCTCTCCACGCTCGCATCTCCTCCTCACATATGCTCCCCACTAACATGTGGTATGCCTCCTTCTTCGCTTCCACTTTACCTTGTACCACTTTATTCCATCACCAGTCACCTTTGTGCTTTCCGGCGATGCCCGAGACCCCTAACACCTCTCTCGCAGCCTCCCTTATACAGTCAGCTATCGTTGACCACATAGTGCTCACGTCACCACTACTTCTCCAAGCTCCCATAGCCGAAAACCTCCCCTCCAACTCTTGGGCTTTATCCTTAGTTAAGGCTCCCCACCTGATTCTCGATCTTCCTCGAGCAGACATTTTCCTCCTCCTCACCATAATACCAATGTCCATCACCAAGAGCCTATGTCACATCATGAGTATCTCTCCTGGAATCACCTTGAAATCCTTGCACAACCCTCTGTCATGCCTCCTGAGGAGGAGATGGTCAATCCGAGTTTGTGCCACTGCATTCTAGAAAGTAACCAAATGCTCCTCCCTCTTCGGAAAGCTAGCCTTTAGGAATTATCAAAATGTGTTTTTTCCAGGATTGACAGTGTGAGCAGTGTTAAATTAATAAGAGTGTGTATGATAGTTGTGAATACATTAGCTTTCCATTATGTGACTAATTTAGTTTTTCCTAGCTCAGAAGTAAGTTGGAAGATGAGTCATCATTGACATAAGGTGCAAAGAATTACCGAAAATAAAGAAAGATATTTGGATCCCAACAAAAAAAAGGAAGGATCCGCAAGTATAAGACCTTTGGTCTAAGGGGTGATGTGAAAACCATCAGTAAGTGCAGTTAGAGATTTGAAACCCGAATAGTTAGCATGGGATATGAAAAATAAAATCAGTTCGGTAATGAGGGAAAATTGTATAATTACCACATGGATTATGTATAGCATGTGTAAGAAACACAAAGTGAGTAGAATGATCACCGATCTTAGTTATTGATGATAAAGTGATCACAGAAAAGCTATAAAATTATGCCTATTTATGTGTCATGAGGGTAGTGCCATTGCACGAGACTCTAGTCTTCGGAGTACATGTCAAAGATTTAGGTCACAATAATTCTATAAGTGTTTTCAGGAAGTGCTTAAGAAGATAAAGTGTGAGAAGTATAACTCCTGATTTAGGTAGATAAGAGAACTTTGGTGAAAGAAGTTCACCAACCAAGATAGGAGTTTGACTTCAGATTCCGAATATGACATAGTTGTTGTCTAGAACATGAAGTGTTCCACATTAGTAGCTGAAAAGAAGGAGAAACAATTTGATGATCCCTACGTGTTTCCGTTGAAGAGTAGATTCACAAGTATAAAACAATGGCTTTTGAATAAGTGGGAGATGATGGTACTTTGAGGTACCAAGACAGATTGTGTGTTCCAGACATAGATGGACTTAAAGAGAGAAGGTCATGTTAGAAGCATATAATTTATGGTATTCTTTCCTCCCAGGTTCCCCAAATATGCATCATGACCAAGGAGATTGATTGGTTGAACGACATGAAAAAGAACGTCACAGTCTTGCGGCCAATTGTCTGATTTGTCAGCAAATGAAAGTTGAGCAGCATAAAGCCTAGTATTTTATCACATAATACACATATTTTGAGTGGAGATGGTACATATGAAATTTATAACGGGATTTTATTTCTCATTTTAAAAGCATGATTTGATTGGATGATTGTATATCAACTTACCAAGTCAACACACTTCTTGCCAGAAAAAAAGTACAGATTCAGTAGAAGATTATACTAAGTTTTACATTCAGGAAATCATGTGATGTATGGGACTCCGTTATTCGTCATTTCGGATTGTGGTGCTCAGTTTAAAATTAACTTTTAGAAGTTATTTCAAAAAGGATTAGGCACAAGTTTTTCATCCTCAGAAAGATGGCCAGGTAGAGCGCATTATTCAAATAGTTGAGGATATGTGCTTGATGTTAAAAGTAATTGGGATGATCACATACCTCTCATTGACCTTGCTAATAATAATAACACCTACCATTCTAGTATCAAGATAGAACTGTGAGAGACTCTGAATGGGCGAAGGTGTAGATCACCAATTAGTTGGTTCAAAGTTGGTGAAGAGGAGTTGTTGGGATGAAATTTGGTCTATCAGACTATAGAGAAAGTTAAGTTGATTCAAGAGCATTTGAAGACGACTCTGAGCCGCCAAAAGTCCTATTCAAACGTGCGGCATAGATGCCTAGAGTTTCAAGTTGATGATTGGGTGTTTCTAAAAGTTTTGCCTATGAAAGGAGTTATGAGATTTGGGAAGAAGGGGAAGCATAGTCCCTGTTATATTGGGCCATATAGATTCTTGCGAAGGATCGGTCAATTAGTGTATGAGTTGGAGTTGCCACCATAATTAGTGGTAGTACAGCTAGTATTTCACGTCTCATGTTATAACATTCAAGTTTCCATTACTCAGATACTCATGTCAGTTCAGTACTCAGATACTCATGTCAGCTAAATACTCAACTACTTATATTAGTCAAATACTTAGACATTCATGCCAGCTTAGTACTCAGTTTACTGAAATATTCGTGCCAGTTCAATATTCATATATCCATGTTAGTTCAGTATTAACGTATCCATGGCAGACCAATATTCAGTCAATGCAGTAGTCATTCAGTTCAGTATCTTAACATTTCAGTAATCATGTATTCATTCAGTTTAGTATACAAGTGTTAATGAAAGTTCTTGTTGCCACCAGACCCACTTAAGGTCCGGAGTTAGCAGAAGTTACAATCAGGACAATCATTCGAGGACGAATGATCCCAAGGGGGAGATAATGTAACACCCCATAAATTTGGCTTAGGTATGAATGAGTTAAAGGAGTAGTAAGGTTATATTTGGAAATGTGAAGTCCCATCGGGATGATTATGGGTAAAATAGTTGTTTCAAATTCAAGATGGAAAGTGAGGTGCATAAGATTTGACAAAATCGACTAAGTTTGCAGAAGGTCTGTCTTCCAACAGAGTTTTGTGAAAATGTATAGGGAATTTGGGAAAACTCAAAGCACGAAAGTTGTAGGCCTTTGAAATAGATTTTTTACACTATATACTATGGAGCCCAAACAGATCTCTATGCAAAATGTTATGCCCGTTTTACAGAACAGTATGCGATATGCGCGCCTGGAGCGCGCCCCGAGCGCGACTGAGCTTCTTTTGAGGCAGTATTACTGCCATTTTGCGCGGTCAATAGCGCGTTCAGGTCTACAGATGTGTGGGCAAGCTCATCGAGAGTCCTTTTAAAGCCCTACTTCGTCCTCCACAGCCCCAAAACGTAAAAACTTGCTCTAAAAAGGAATATTTTCAAAACTCTAACTCCTTAAGGGTCCCTCCACCACCTAAGGTAAGTTCTAATGGTGATTCTAAGTTAATTTCAATTTCCCAACATCTTATTTACATGGGTAACTAATCGCGCCCAAGTATATCCTCTAAATAGGATTCTGCGGACGTTGCAAATAAAACCCGAGTATTATGCCCAGGGTAGCTTTATACTACTGCACTCTCCCGAGCTACACTAGCTAGCTTTAATTAGCACAGTTCAGTTAAGATTACACCCAAGACTTTCTTATTCCTAATCACGCCTTTAAACCCGCAGATATAGATTCCTCTTATTCTTTAGGAGTGGTGTTATTCAACAACTACCTAAATATGCACTCTTTTCC
>MU782576.1:0-20883 GCA_026770625.1 Nicotiana glauca | reverse complement strand
AGTTTAAATAGGGTTTAGGTCTTAAAAATCCCGTTTTTACACTTCAGTCCCTCAACTTTACGGCGCCTGCCGCGGTTCTGCCGCGGTCGCTGTGGAACCGCGGCCAAACCACCCTTCTGAATCTCAAAACTTCAGCAGCCCTCACCCACCGCGGTTCTGTCGCGGTCGCGATAGAACAGCGGCAGAACAGTATCTCTAATTCTTCAGGGCCGTTCAGGCGTGATTTCCATGGAATTTTGCATATGTGGCCTTTTTCTTCTACTTTTGACTCCAAAATTGCTCCTTAGCCTTCCTTAACCATTTTGTACCTACAATTCATGAAAAATACTAATAAGAGCATTTTGTTATCTCATATATCATCAAAACAACATAAGAATGTAATTATTTAAGGCGTGATTATAGTCAGATTCACCTATTATCAGTAACCCCCTCCATATCATTAGATATTCTATTGGGGCATAATTGTTGAGAGAATGAAGCCTAGAGCTCGAATTCAAAGGGTTTAAACTTCAAAAAGGTAATGCCTTCATCCTCTAATTGATTATAGCATTAGATTAATAATTGTAGACTATAAGTTCATGAGATATGAGTTGATGGGTTTGATAGAAAAGCATGAACAATTATAGGTTTGGCTTGTTGATTGTTGATTATTGGTTAATGGTGTTGTTTATCTTATGGGTAAAGAATAATGATGTTGATTATAACCATTTGAGATTTTAGAATTTATCTAGGAGAAAGAGAATGGGTTATTGGGCGTAAAGACGCTATTAATAAGAACTATGAATCTTTATTCTCACCAAGTATTTGATAAAACGCTTAAGTGACTAAAACATGAGAATTATTGCTAATATGAAATCCCTTTGACTTGTATTGATATAGATTAAAGTTGAAAGGGTTGGTGAATGTGTATTACGCACAAGAGAAAGAAGTTAAAGTATGTGAGGCTAACTCTCTATGTTTGAGAATTTTAATGATTCTCCATACACTACGTTTCTTTTACGACATTACAATTGCCTCAGAAATATAGTTAAGCCTAGTTCCTTGAATAGTTGAAGAAATTTTATTCTCTAGCTTCATAACTCGTTCACCACTTTCATTCTGAACGTTGTGAGCTCAGTGCGTATTCAATATAGACTTGGGTTTAATTCCCCCGAATCTTAGTATAGATTACTCAGTATGCCATAAACAGTTGAAGTTTCAGTGTTCATAATTAGTTCAAGAATACATGTCTCAATCTAGTCCTATTCAGTATTCCAGTATTATGTAACTCAGTGTGATCCAATATTCCAGTATCATGTAACTCAGTATGATTCAATATTTCACTATCATGTATTGCAGTTTGATTCTCAGTTCCTGAATGTTGAACACCTATATTTGGGCCTGAGGCCGTAGTTTATGCTTTATGCATGTTTGGGCCTGAGGCCGTAGTTTATGCTTTATGAATTTTTGGGCCTGAGGTCGTAGTTATGTATACGTATACTTGGGCCTGAGGCTGTAGCTTATTCAGATAAACAGGTTGTTCATCATTTAGAAGAGGGAGTATTCATATCCTTACTTCCTTTGTTCAGTTCAATTATCAGTTATCGTTTCAGTTATTAGTTATCATTTCAGTTACCAGTTATCAGTTATCAGTTATCAGTTATCAGTTATCAATTATCAGTTATCATTTCAGTTATCAGTTACCAGTTATCATTTCAGTTACCAAGTATCAATTCTCAGTTATAAGCTTAGTTTCAGTTTCAACATTTATAATTCTTTCTTTCAGTTGCTTTACATACCAGTGCAATTCAAATGTACTAATGTCCCTATTGCCCGGGGCATGTATATCACTATGCAGGTAATGATTTACAAGTTGATGATTCAGAGCACTAGGATTCTCGTACCAGCTGTTTGGTGATCCCCAGTTCTTTCGGGGCATTAGCATTACTTTACGGTCTTTCAGTTTTTACAAGCAGTCAGTATTTTCAGTACTTCACTAGAGGCTTCATAGACTAGAGTAACAGTTAGACAGAGTCTCGGACCTTTCATGTTAAGCAATGTTGGCTACATATATGTTTCACACTTGTTTTAGTATTTCCGCACTTGATTTATATCATCCAGACTTTCAGTATATCAGCATGTGTTAGTTTATCTTCCGCATTCAGTATGTTATGATATCACGTGTTGATTCAGCCAGCCAGTTGGTTCGCTCAGTCACATGTAGTTAGGCACCGAGTTCCGTGTTACGTCCAGGCCCAGGTTCGGGGCGTGATAATCAAGACCTCACATCACACAACGCACATGATTCACTCCAGATGACTCAAACCTGACACTCAAGTTAAACTACTAAGCACAACCATCTAATTAATTCAACACATAGAAAGTAGTTACAGGAGTCAACAAATGAACTTAAGCGTCAAAACAAAGTCAGATATATTCTCAAGGAGTGTGGCCACATAGAGCACAAAAAAAAAAAATTATTATTTTATTCGCTTCGATATTAATGAAGTCTATAGATTAAAAAGAAAAAATATGAAATCTTTATTAAAAAGGAAAGATTGTCCGCTTTTTAATGGAAGAAATATTTTAGAATTTTAAATTAAATTACTCAAATCTTCATATTAGTAAATAAAGTTTTTTGTAACAATATCCAAGGTAATATATTGTAAATATATGACTAATATTTTATTATATGAATTAATATTTACTATAATAATAATAATAATAATAATAATAATAATAATAGTAGTAGTAGTAGTAGTAGTAGTAATATTACTATATAAAGCTAAAGGCGTAGTATCTTTTAAGACTACTATCCTATAAACCGAAAAAGGCAACACTAAATTTCTGTATATTTATATTCAATTTAAAAGTTTAAGGCCTCTTATTAAATTTAGCTTTAGGCCATTAGTTTTATAGGGTCGCCCTGACGACAAACTACCGCCAGAAAAAGTGAGAAAATAAAGAAACGAGAAACTAAAGAAAACCACTAGACTAGACACAAAAGAAAAATAGTGATGCGTAAAGGAAAACTATGATGAAAATAAGAGCAAGAAAAACCAAAACGCAACTACAATTGTAGATGCCGGAACTGGGCGAAGAGTATGATTGACATTTTTCATTTCTTTGCAAAATTTTTGATGGCTTACCTATGGCCTTTCAAGGTTTTGGGGATTCTTGCCATTCTCACACGTGCTTGAATCAAAAAATTTAATATGAGTTGGAAAATGTTATTTATGTAGATAAAGGATTTAAACTGCAAACTGCTACTTCATGTTAATTATGGCGGTTACGTAAAAACAATTTTCCCCCAATTTGAGTTTTAATTATGTTACAATCTTTTTTCTTCTTTATGTAGAAATTTGCTGTCTCACATTTCATAAGTTACGCGAAAGGTGATACGTTAAAATGCAATGCATAAACATCCAAAAATAAAGCAGTTAAATAAGGAACCAATAAATTAATGCTTAAAAATTTATCAAATATTAGCAATAGAAAATTAAAGTTAGAATGAATATTATTTAATTATAATTTATCAAATTTTAGCAATGAAAAATAAGGCCACTGTTACACTAAAATGCCTTATATCATACAATATCAAATAAATTACAAAATACAACATTTGAATATAAGTACCTTCAGATGAGAAAATTTGACTAATACGTATTAAACCAATGTCACGCAATAAAATTGAAAAACATAAATTATCAACATTCCCATCAAATTGTTACTTCCTATATACCACAAGTTTCTTACGAAATTCAGGTTCGATATTCATTTCATGTGCAATTTCGTTGATAGAAATTATAGCAGTTGCAAAACTGTCACGACCCCAGTTCGTCCTCCGTGAACATGTCGTGACGGCACCTAGTCTCTACGACTAGGTAAGTCTAACAATGCGGAAAAATAACTAACTTGCGAAATAATAATCAAAACTGAACAACTGGAAGATAAAATGGTATATAAAATGCCGCTCGGCATATACAACTCAACATCACAACATCCTATAATACTATCCCAAAACCCGGAAACTCACGGGAACACAAGGTGAAAGAAACGTAGTACAATGTTCTAACTTCAGAATGTCTACAGCAACATCAAGAAAGAAGGCTAAATGATAAAACGTGGAATAAGATAGGGACTACTCAGTTTGCGGATACGACAGAGGTACCTCGAAGTCTTTGATAGATCTCCCTGCCTCAAGGGTGATACGCCTGGGTAGAGGTACCTGGATCTGCACATGAAAAATATGCGCAGAAAGAGAATGAGTACACCACAACGATACTCAGTAAGTGTCAAGCCTAACCTCGGTTGGGTAGTGACGAGGAAGGTCAGGGCCCGGTTAAACATAGTATAAAGTTTCAATAGTACAAAATAGACAATATACATGAACACAGCAGTGAAATGAGACAGGTTATACAAGGCAACAACAATTATACAAAAGAACATAGTAAACTTGGAAATGAGAACAACTCAAAACCAATAGTAACAACGGGGATCTCCCAGGATACCGTCCTGTAGTCCCTTTCATCAACTGCCTAGTGGATCTCTCGTGATACTGTCCTGTAGTCCAATTATCAATGTGCGGGGATCTACCGGAACCCCGGTCTGTAATCCCAAATGTAAATACCCAGTATTGCGGGAATCTACCGAGTGCATTCCCGTAGTTCCTTATAACTATGCAGGGGGATCTACCGGGAATCTAACCCATAGTCCCAAAGTAAACAAACAAGGGGAAGCTACCGGAATCCCACATCCGTAGTCCCAATGTAAATATGCAGCAACAACAAGAGGATATCTCAGAAATAAAATTTCATATCAAGGAAAACAAGTAATTCTATCCTAACATGCTTCACTTTTTGAAAACCCAAATTCGAATTCAAAGAATCAAAGCTTTTTAATGGTTGTCAATGGTGGAATTGTTGCTCTCTTTTCTTTTGCTCTANGGGGGGGGGGGGGGGGGGGGGAACGCACGAGGGAGAGAGAATAAAGATGAGAAATAATTGATTCCTAATATAAAGGAATACTCATTTAATTTGTAAAGTGTATATAATTGGTAAATTTGTATATAGAAAGTAATTAAATTGAAACTTGAGTAGAGAGGGTAATAAAATTTCCAGTAGTGTATATGTATGTAAAAATCCTTTAATTCATTAAGTAAGTAGTGTCAGTTATATTGACATACATATAAAGACTTATATATAAATAGTTGATAGGAAAAAAGTAACACAGAAAAAGTGACGACCCGACCTGTTGTCTCATCAATTACCACTCTGTTTCCCCCATTTTATGCTTCTTCATGTTTCGTTATCGGTATGTGGTGTGTTAGAGTTGATTTGGATTGGTTTTGATAAGAAATGAGACACTTAGTCTCTTTAAGGAAAGCTTAAGTTGGAAGAGTCAACCGAATGTTGACTATTGAGTTAGAGGGCTCGGATGTAATTTCTGGTGATTCGGTTAGCTTCGGGAGGTGAATTGTGACTTAGGAGCATGACCGAAATTGATTTTGGAGGCCCGGTGTAGAATTAGGCTTGAATTGGCGAAGTTAGTATTTTGGTGAATTCCGGTTGATGGATGAGATTTTAATCCGAGGGTCGGAATGGAATTCCGAGAGTTGCTGTAGCTTCGTTGGGTAAATTTGGATATGTGTGCAAATTTTCAGGTCATTCGGACGTCGTTTGGTCGGGTTATTGATCGAATGCGTGTTTCGGAAGTTTTTAAAGAACTTAGGCTTGAATCCGACGTGATTTGATGGTTTTAGCTTTGTTTGATGTGTTTTGATGATTGGAACAAGTTTGAATGATGTTATGAGTTATGTTGGTGCTTTTGGTTGAGGTCCCGGGGGCCTCGGGATGATTTCGGATGGCTAACGGGGAGTTTTTGGAATTTCATACAGCTGAAGGCATGCTATTTCTGGTATTTTCGCTTCTGTGGGTCTTGGACCGCAGAAGCAAAGCCGCTTAAGCGGAGCTATGATCGCAAAAGCGGCGAGGAGATGGAAGGCAAGGTCCGCAGAAGCGGAAGAGCGGACCGCAGAAGCGGTACCGCTGGTGCGAAAGTAGAACCGCAGAAATGGATTTTTGGAAGTTTAATGAAGACCGCAAAAGCAAAAATCTGGACGTAGAAGCGGTCCCGCATAAGCGAAAGCGGGACTATTCAGAAGGGTTTTTATTTAATATTTCATCCGCGAGGTTGGGTTAATTTCCACCATTATTGGGATACCTTGGGAGCTTTTGGCGAGAATTTAAGGAAGATTTGACTGGGAATCGATTGGAGGTAAGTCCCTTGGCTTAAATACATGAGATTATGATAGATTAACATGGAAATTGATTAGAATTCACCAAAAGGGGGTAAAGCTAGGGCTTGAGTTTTTGATATTTCAAATTGGAAATTTATAGGTCATTTGAGCTCGGATTTGGGAGTTCTTGGTATGTATGGACTCGTGGCGAGACGAGGAATCCGGCAATGTGAGTTTTATAATTTTTTGAGAAGTGGGCTCGGGGCTCGGGTTTTGCTAGATTCAAGATTTTTGCTTTTTCTCGATCATTTTCGATTGGGTATTGTTCCCGTAGCATATTGTAATGTATTCGCTCTAATTTTGGTTAGATTCAACGCGCGTGGAGGCCAATTTGAGGGGCAAAGGCATCGCGAGCGAGGAATTTCACCGGTTCGAGGTGAGTAATGATTGTAAATGATATCCTGAGGGTTTGGAGCCCCGGATTTGCACCCATAGTGCTATATTGAGGTGACTTGCACGCCGGATAGAGAGCGTGGGGTAGAGCACCATTCGGGATTGTGACTTGGTCCGTCCCGATTGTTGATTTTGCCGCATATTTCACTATGACTTGTTGTTTTTCACTATGATTTGGGCTTATTGCCATACTTGGGGCTTATTGCCGACTGTTTGAGCTCCTTGAGAGCTATCATCACTGTTTTCCTCACTATTTGAAATATTATTTGAACTCAGTCCATTTGAATTACACTGTTTCATGATCTCAGCTATATTTTTACTCAACCTTGAGTTTTTAACTGCTATTTGAACTACTGTTTGAGCTGAGCATTTTTGATTTTACTGATGCCCGAGGGGCTTATGATTATTCTTGGACTGATTGAGGCCGAGGGCCATGTGTGAGGATATGTTGAGTGATGTGAGGAGGCTTTCAGGCCTCGAGTGTATTGTGAGGAGGCTTTCAAGCCTCGAGTGTATTGTGAGGAGGATTTCAGGCCTCGAGTGTATTGTGAGGAGGCTTTCAGGCCTCGAGTGTATTATGAGCAGGCTTTCAGGCCTCATATTGATATGTTCAGGCTTTCAGGCCTTATTGATAGCGCTAGGGCTGTAGGAGCCCCTCCAGAGTGTGCACACCCACAGTGAGTGCGGGTACCCATGTGATTTGAGAGTGAGCCCGAGGGGCTGATGTTGTACTATGTGACTGATACTGAGCCCAAGGGCTAATACTGATCTGAGTGATGTGATACTGTGCCCGAGGGGCTGATACAATTCTGAGCATTTGATATTAAGCCCGAGGGGCTGGTACTAATTTGAGCTGTGCCCGAGTGGCGAACTTTTATGTGCTCATCTTGCATACTTATTTGCATTTTTACCTGCTATACTGTGATATTTGTGCCCGAGGAGCGGATTTTCTGTGCTAATCAGCACTAACTATTTTGAAACAGTTTTCATAATTATTGAAAAGGCCATTTTCAAAAGAGATTTGAATTGAGCCGAAACATTTCTAAAGAGTTCTCTGATTTCACTATTTTCTCGGAAATTGTACCCAGCTTTTTTATAGCCTATTGGTTGCTTTACGTGATTTATTACTGCTCAGTTATTATTTACTTTTATTGCGCACTGAGTTGGAGTACTCACTTTACTCCCTACACCTCGCGTGCAGATGCAGGTATTATTCACCCGGTAGCGGGTTTTGGTAGTGGGTTGAAGGTATTATTATTGTAGCTGAGCAGAGTGACCGCTAGTGTTTGCGGCACTGGGTTACTTCCTTTGGTTCTAAACTCCATTCTGTATATTGTTGGCCCTGTAGTGGTATTTAGACTTCTCTAGATGCTCGTGACTTGTGACACCCCGGTCGGGCTGTGTTGGGTTGTAAATATTGTTAACAAATGTCATTTAGGCATATTTTTCTATTCATTATGTTTAATTATTTTGAAAGAGGTTAATTGGGTTAGTTGGCTGGCCTTATCTTCACGAGAGGCGCCATCATGACCGGGTTGGGAATTGGGTCGTGACAAGTTGGTATCAGAGGCTAGGTTACTAGGTCTCACGAGTTATGAGCAGGTTTAGTAGAGTCTCGCGGATCAGTATGGAGACGTCTGTATTTATCCTCGAGAGGCTGCAGAACCTTTAGGAAAACTTTACTTTCTTGGAATTCTTATCGTGCGTACTTAATTCAGCTTGAGATGTAACTCTATTCCTTCCACACGTCTGTGTGCGCACTTGAGTGTTCAGTATTATATGTACCTTGATGGTTTGTGATTCCCCTGATCGAGGGGCGAGGTGTGATCTCCGCGAGTTTGATGTTGGGCCATTCTGGAGGACTTGAGGCCGGATCTTTGCCTATGGCTTGAGCACCGAGGTGCTGATTGTGTGAGCAAGTGTTTTGAACTTATACGTTCGGTATTGTCCCTATTAGCCGGAATGGCGATTGGATATTCATGTGATGATTATGTTAGTACTGCGAGATGTATTTATATGACTTGGTAGTGACGAAGAAGTCAGCTGGATAATAGATGAACTATTAAGTGTTCGTTTCCTATTGTGATTTGATGTGTAGCCCGAATATGGGCGCGTGAAGAATATTTTTGTGTCTCCTAGTTGGGGAGTGAAGTTCATTACATGTGGTGGTATGAGTTCAGACCCGGGAAGACTAAATGATTGTGTAATGTGTATGACGGTGGAAGGTATGCAGAAATGTTAAATTGAGGCAAAACAGGTGG
The DNA here is from genome assembly GCA_026770625.1 of Nicotiana glauca. Classification (NCBI taxonomy): domain Eukaryota; kingdom Viridiplantae; phylum Streptophyta; class Magnoliopsida; order Solanales; family Solanaceae; genus Nicotiana; species Nicotiana glauca. The sequence goes on along the minus strand of MU782576.1, from coordinate 11,952 downwards.
GTTGACTCCTGCGGAGTGTTCTTAAGTGGTATGATCCCTTGTATGTATGTTAGGAGATCGCATATGTAATTGAAGGGTACGTGTTGAAATTTGAAAATTCGTGTCGCTTAACAGAGTGGACTCAACTTATGTGGGAATAAATGCGAGATTTGCATATAATTACAGTACTAAATGATCTGGGTTTTCACGAACTTTTAAATGATTTGAGTTTAATATCACTATGGTATTGTGGCATCATTAGAGTAGAAGCATTATGGGTTATTGAGTGTGTCCTGCTATATGGCATTGAGCCAAGTTGGCGAGGTTGCTGTTGATTAGCCGATCGCACGGTCATGTGCTATGTTGGTTCCGTTTTGAAGTATGCTGGCGGATTAGTCCTCATTGCAGAAATTGAGCCGAGGATGGCACGGGTGAAGCAAAATTTTGATAGAGGTTATATGGTGCTTCGTAGATATGAGAAAATAATATGATGTCTTGATCTGCTGTTGATAAAGAATGCTCAGTGTATAGAGAAGGAAGATGTTTGTTTGTAGTGGAATGAGATCATATCCCGCGGTTTCAGAGTGATAATAAGGCACGAGTGGTTCTGTTTGTTAAGTCAGGTAATTTGTAGTTTGAATAGGAGTGAATAACTCTCGAGAATGGTTTTATTTTGTTTAAGATTTTACATATGATAATCAGGTGCCTTGAGGTTGTGTATGTGGTTAGAGACTGTGTTTTCATTGGGAAGGGTCAAGACTTGTGGTATTTTTATGTTGCGTATGGGATCCTTTGTATCAATATCTGGAAAGTAATGGTAACTAATTCAGATTCGCAGGAAGTTCTTCAAAGTAAAGTATACTGGAATGTGGTATTTCTAGGAATATTTGAGAGAGTATTCAATGGCTTATGTGTCTTAGTCAGTATGGTCTTATGTTTGAGTCTCGTGTGTTAAACCTGGGTTGAGGTATTGTGGTGCTACAACAAGGAGGAATATCAAGTTGATGATAAATCAGAGGGGAAATTTGATAAATGAAAGAGGTTGATAGTAGACTGAGTCGGTATGGTAAGGGTATGATTAATTCTTCATATGTGTTAGCGGTAATGAGCCTTACAGGCATTTTGCAACAATGCTCTTGAGTTTTGACAGTTTGCTTAGCTTGGTTTGGGTAGAAGGATTCAGTCTTGGCATTTTAACTTGTGCACATGGAATTGGGGAAGAGAGTCCTTGTTGGGTTTTACCGTGGTTTGGAGATGAATATATTTTCTATGGGTATGCGAAGCATGGAATGTGCAATGACTCTTCTTCTAGATAGGATTGACGGGAGTTCTTGGCTAGATGAGTTACAGTTCAGTTCTGAAAAGAAGTTCATAAAATTCTTAGGCAACGGGTAGCTCAAGTAATCAAGGAAATGGTACTGCTAAATGGAAGTGATTTGACGAGAGTATATGTCTCGGAAGAAGGGCAATGTGATTAGACTGATGATATATCGGTAGTATTGCGGCGCTTTCTTGTTAGATCGACTGCTGAGATCTGAGTTTGTGTGATGGCACCGGGGAATTTTAGAATATCTTTCGTGGAATGATTGGGTACTTAAGTTGTGATATGTATTCATACGGCGTAATTTGGGATCAGGTATGGTGATTCGTGTGCTATACGGAGTTGGAGACTGGGAGTTCTCATGCTCGGGCTATGCAGTGGTTGTGGATCATGTGTATCGACACTGTTTAGCGGCTGTTGGGATTTGGAGGCCCAAGTGGATCTTTCTTTACTTGGAATATTAGATTTTGGATATGATATTAGGGTGTAGACTGGTTGTCTCAGTGTTGGGTTATTCTATACTATTGTGCTATGGACTATGTCGGAGAATGCCACAGGTTGCGTGGCGAGGTGTATCAGATTATGTTCTAGCAGAGTGGTTGGTATTCCAAAGACCATCGGACGGTTGGGAAGGATTGTTTTTCTTAATTGGGCCTTCGTGGCGGATGTCAGTGCAGAGGTTTCTACCATTGATTCAGTTCCGGTATTGAGGGACTTTTTCGAATGCGTTTCTTGTGGCCGGGCGAGATTGTGGATTTCGGTATTTTTTGGTACCGGGTACCACATTGTACGGCTCTGGCAGGGGTCATAGTGGTGGAAGGAGCAGCTTCAGGCTTCTTGGTATTGAGTTCGTTGGCAGGCCGATGTGGCTACGTATTTGGCTTGAGTTAGCTTGGTTAGTACCGAGTTGAATTGTTGAGGGATAGGTTGATTCGATCGTTATTGAACTTGTTAATGATCTGGGGAGATCTATGAGTTGCATTTTCTGTGCTGTGAGGCGTTATTATTTGTTGGATATGGGCACATGTGGTGCGACTCTATTGAGGATTCATAGAGAAAGTCGAGCGGGAAGAGTAATTGAGTGTTGCTCGGTAAATGGAGTATTGGTTATGGCCTATCGGGTTGTGTGTTGTATGTTAATTTGTTTCACCGTGGGTGTAACAAATTGCTTTGGTTTCAGGCATCAAATTATGCGTGGCTATCGATTTTGAGCATGACGACTTGAGGTGTTTCATGTGTAGCAGTGTTTGGGTAGAATCGCGCATTGTGGCAAGGACACATGGGGGTATGACCCTTCAGGGTAGATTCAGGTATTCTATTTCCATGATGTGAGATGGGGTCTCAGCCTTGTGTTGTAATGGTACTGATGAGCTTGAGGTACAGCTCTTTCTCTTGAGTCATTTGTCATGATTTGAGTATGTTCAGACGGTTCCTCATGGGTGCGTGTATTATGCAAGTTGCGGCTTAGGCCTGTGTTGAGGTGTCATATCACCAGAGTGGTGTGTTGGATTTGAGTTGATCGTTGGAGTCATTAATGACTGCGAACAAATTTGATTTCAGTTTGTTGGAAGGATAATATCGAGGTTCGGCTCGAAAATGGTTACGGTTTGCTGTGTGTTTCATTTATCGTTAGCAGTATAGGAAAGTGTTGGAATGAGACTTTAGCTAAATAAGAGGTTTTCTATCAGTATTTGGTTGTTGTGGGTAACTACTGTGAATAGAAGTTATCGTTTCGAGTGCTTAGATTATGTGGTATATCATATGATTTCACCTGAGGTTGCAAGTATGGGTTATTACAGCTGGTTCGGGACTATTCAAGTAAAGATGTGAGGTTTTGATCGTATTGATGGTTCCATAAGTGAAAAGGTAGTTCTATGATTTATGTGCTAGACTGGATTGTGTAATTTCGGTTAAAATGTGTTATCGGACCTATACGAGATAGGGTAATGTGGGATCACCCCCGGGTATATGCTTGGTAAGGTTATTCAGCTGTTGGTTGGCTTCTAGGACAACTCTGGGTACGCTCGAGGACGAGCGTTGGTTTAAGTTGGGGAGGATGTGATGACCCGACCTGTCGTCTCATGAATTACCGCTCCGTTTCCCCCATTTTATGATTTTTCATGTTTCGTTATCGGCATGTGGTGTGTTAGAGTTGATTTGGATTGGTTTTGATAAGAAATGAGACACTTAGTCTCTTTAAGGAAAGCTTAAGTTGGAAGAGTCAACCGAATGTTGACTATTGAGTTAGAGGTCGGATGTGATTTCTGGTGATACGGTTAGCTTCAGGAGGTGAATTGTGACTTAGGAGTGCGATCAGAATTGATTTTGGAGGCCCAGTGTAGAATTAGGAATGAATAGGCGAATTTAGTATTTTGGTGAATTCCGGTTGATGGGTGAGATTTTGATCCGAGGGTCGGAATGGAATTTCGAGAGTTGTTGTAGCTTCGTTGGGTGATTTTGGATATGTGTGCAAATTTTCAGGTCATTCGGACGTCGTTTGGTCGGGTTTTTGATCGAATGCGTGTTTCGAAAGTTTTGAAAGAACTTAGGCTTGAATCCGAAGTTATTTGATGGTTTTAGCTTTGTTTGATGTGTTTTGATTATTTGAACAAGTTTGAGTGATGTTATGGGTTATGTTGGTGCTTTTGTTTGAGGTCCCGGGGGCCTCGGGATGATTTCAGATGGCTACCGGGGAGTTTTTGGAATTTCATACACCTGAAGGCATGCTATTTCTGGTATTTTCGCTTCTGCGGGTCTTGGACTGCAGAAGCGGAGCTGTGATCGCAGAAGCGGGGAGGAGATGGAAGGCAGGGTCCGCAGAAGCGGAAGAGCGGACTGCAGAAGCGGTACCGCTGGTGCGAAAGTAGAACCGCAGAAGCAGATTTTTGGAAGTTTAATGAAGACCGCAAAAGCGGAAATCTGGACGGAGAAGCGGTCCCGCATAAGCGAAAGCGGGACCGCAGAAGCGAAAACTGGACTGTTCAGAAGGGTTTTTATTTAATATTTCATCCGCGAGCTTGGGTTAATTTCCACCATTATTGGGCGACCTTGAGAGCTTTTGGCGAGAATTTAAGGAAGATTTGACTGGGAATCGATTAAGTCCCTCGGCTCAAATACATGAGATTATGTTTAACATGGAAATTGATTGAAATTCACCAAAAGGGGGTAAAGCTAGGACTTGAGTTGTTGATATTTCAAATTGGAAATTTATAGGTCATTTGAGCTCGAATTTGGGAGTTCTTGGTATGTATGGACTCGTGACGAGACGAGGAATCCGGTAATGTGAGTTTTATAATATTTCGAGAAGTGGGCCCGGGGCTCGGGTTTTGCTAGTTTCGAGATTTTTGCTTTTTCTCGATCGTTTTCGATTGGGTATTGTTCCCGTAGCATATTGTAATGTATTCGCTCTAATTTTGGTTAGATTCAACGCGCATGGAGGCCAATTTGAGGGGCAAAGGCGTCGCGAGCGAGGAATTTCATTGGTTTGAGGTGAGTAATGATTGTAAATGATATCCTGAGGGTTTGGAGCCCCGGATTTGCACCCATAGTGCTATATTGAGGTGACTTGCACGCCGGATAGAGAGCGTGGGGTAGAGCACCATTGGGGATTGTGACTTGGTCCGTCCCGATTGTTGATTTTGCCGCATATTTCACTATGACTTGTTGTTTTTCACTATGATTTGGGCTTATTGCCATACTTGGGGCTTATTTCCGACTGTTTGAGCTCCTTGTGAGCTATCATCATTGTTTTCCTCACTATTTGAAATATTATTTGAACTCAGTCCATTTGAATTACACTGTTTCATGATCTCAACTATATATTTACTCAACCTTGAGTTTTTAACTAGTATTTGAACTAATGTTTGAGCTGAGCATCCTTGATTTTACTGATGCCCGAGGGGCTTATGATTATTCTTGGACTGATTGAGGCCGAGGTCCATGTGTGAGGATATGTTGAGTGATGTGAGGAGGCTTTCAGGCCTCGAGTGTATTGTGAGGAGGCTTTCAGGACTCGAGTGTATTTTGAGGAGGCTTTCAAATCTCGAGTGTATTGTGAGGAGGCTTTCAGGCCTCGAGTGTATTATGAGCAGGCTTTCAGGCCTCATATTGATATGTTCAGGCTTTCAGGCCTTATTGATAGCGCTTGGGCTGTAGGAGCCCCTCCGGAGTCAGCACACCCACAGTGAGCGCGGGTACCCATGTGATCTGAGAGTGAGCCCGAGGGGCTGATGTTGTACTGTGTGACTGATACTGAGCCCGAGGGGCTGATACTGATCTGAGTGATGTGATACTGTGCCCGAGGGGCTTATACTATTCTGAGCATTTGATATTGAACCCGAGGGGCTGGTACTGATTTGAGTTGTGCCCGAGTGGCAAACTTTTATGTGCTCATCTTGCATACTTATTTGCATTTTTACCTGCTATACTATGATATTTGTTCCCGAGGGGCGGATTTTCTGTGCTAATCAGCACTAACTATTTTGAAACAGTTTTCGTAATTATTGAAAAGGCCATTTTCAAAAGAGATTTGAACTGAGCCGAAACATTTCTAAAGAGTTCTCTGATTTCACTATTTTCTCGAAAATTGTACCCGGCTTCTTTATAGCCTGTTGGTTGCTTTACGTGATTTCTTGTTGTTCAGTTATTATTTACTTTTATTACTCACTGAGTTGGAGTACTCACTTTACTCCCTGCACCTCGCGTGCAGATGCAGGTATTATTCACCTTGTAGCGGGTTTTGGTAGCGGGTTGAAGGTATTGTTATTGTAGCTGAGCAGAGTGACCGCCAGCGTTCGCGACGCTGGGTTACTTCCTTTGGTTCTAAACTCCATTCTGTATATTGTTGGCCCTATAGTGGGATTTAGACTTCTCAAGATGCTCGTGACTTGTGATACCCCGGTCGGGCTGTGTTGGGTTGTAAATATTGTTAACAAATGTCATTTAGGCGTATTTTGCTATTCATTATGTTTAATTATTTAGAAAGAGGTTAATTGGGTTAGTTGGTTGGCCTTGTCTTCGCGAGAGGCGCCATCACGACCGGGTTGGGAATTGGGTCATGACAGAAAAGAACTAATACAAGTAAGGGCAAAGTAACTTGGAAGAATAGACCACAAAGAAAGAAGCATGTCAAAAATTCTCTCCCACAAGAACTCACTGATGCCTTTGTTCATACCACCTAAACCTTCAGATATTTCCATTCCTTCATCCTCTTCATCGCCACAATCATTCAAAGAGATCTCTTCAATCCCACATGACAACAATATGATCATTGATCCGACTGAACATACTGAACACCCTTTCGAACATCTCCCCTCATCTTATCTTCATACCCTACTTTCATATAATATCTCAACTCCAAATAATCCCTTAAATGATCATGTTGCTTCTGGCCAAGTTATCAATGTAGAATTGGATGCACCAACTGACCCTAATATTTTTATTCCATTTTCCCTGGAAGAAAAGGAAAGAATATACAACTTTGGAGAAATTACCACTTGTAGACCTAAGTTCAGATTTTTATTTGATGAAATTTCAGAAAGAGGAAAATAAGATGCATGCTATAAATGATGGGCCTTGGTTTATTCTTAATCATTCCTTAACTGTTAGGCCATGAGAGCCAAAGTTCATGCCATCTGAAACAATAATTAATCACTCTGTTGTATGGCTACGTCTACCTGAGTTGCCAACTGAATTTTATGATTTTCATATATTGAAGAAATTGGGCAATAAGGTTGGTAAATTTCTAACCATTGATAACTGGACTTCTTCCACATTAAGGGGACGGTATGCTAGGTTGTGTGTCCAGGTTCCTTTGGATCAACCACTTTGCACTCATATTTTTATTGGCCATCATAAACAAAATATTATGTATGAAGGGCTTAATCTGTTTTGTGTTAAGTGTGGTAGAATGGGACATAATCAATTAGTTTGCTCATACACTAAAAGAACTGCTTCTAAGGAGCCTACTAATGCTAACTATGATACTCATACAGTCGTGTTAATTCAATTAATCATACTGAGTCATCCAAGGATGAATGGAAAGTGGTTACTTTCACTACTAATTCAACCATGAAAATTACCACTGTCAATAGGAATCTACGCAGATCAGGTATGCCTTTGGAACGTAATAATACTTCTAATACTTTGCATTTTAATAAACTTTCCCTAAATAACGTTAATCATGTTTCTAACTCAAACAACAATGGACTGCCGTCTGGAGAAGTAATTCATATTAATCATGTTAATACCTTTAATGCATTAGAGTTAGAAGACACAACTAACATTAACCCTAATCAGCCTAACCTACCTATTTCTTCAAAGAATGAAACTCACATTCGAGCACACCTCCTTTCCCCTAACTACAAGGCCCAATCACAATTGGTCCATCATCCACCTTAGCCTACCACAAGACATGCATTAAGCCACGACCAACTCCCTCACATGCAAAACCTCTTCCCTACCTTACCCATTAGTCGGTCAACTTCATTAATTGATACCCAACAAAAGAGACAAACAACACACAAACAAGAGAAAGGGTCTATTCACTCTCTACCGTCAACTTCTTCAAACCCTAGGCTAGTCTCCATGCAGGAACATCATCATGAGATATCCTCCACCATATCTCATTCTTCTTCCAAGACACAACCTTCAACACCATCAATCAAACCACCTATATCCTACATTCAAAGTCCTCCGGATATAGATATACTATCATCTCCCTCAATAGACCTATCTCGTTTAATCACTACTTCAACTACTCCCATTCAAAAATACAATACTGGTCGACAGTCTCAATTACTTGAGAAGGCCACAACCTCACCCACAAAGACAGAACTTCCATCGTCTAGTTCGCTTACAGTATCCCCTCTCATATATTCCCTACTTGATAATGTAGCCCAACACTATAATATACACAGCTCAGTCACCACAAGCTCCATTAATACTAACATCTTGGCTAGAAACGGGCCTCCAGAACCATGCATTAACATTCACTATGGAGGTGAATCACCAAGAGGTGACAATTCTCATAAATAATCCATCAGACCTTGCACAGATAATATCGGAAGGGATGTAGCTAGGGACACAGTTGTTTGCACGTTACCATTGGTCCTTGATGCAAGCTCCACACCGCTCCGCCTTTCAACCTCTAAACCTCCCAGTTCCAGTATGGGACCCTACTCATCTTTACCCACATCGCATTCGAATGCCATTGTATCCACCTCCATCTCCAACCCCTTCAACTCCATGAATACAACCTTATACGAACCCACAACCTCTACTGCCTCTATTGAAACCTCTAATGCCGCCCACACCACCCCCATCTCCAATCAACTCACCCCCACACATTACCAATCACAAAGAACAAGACAACAATTTCCAGGTGAAGCTTGACGCAACATCGATTACAACAAGGGAACTCGACCAATATATGCATGGCTCGATGGGATCAAAGTGTTTATTAAAAAGGAATAATACGAAAGAAAATTTTTCGTAAGGTGTCCCCCAACACTCAAGAACTTCTCTCTTCGAATAAGGCCCACCACTAACCCAGAGGTGGGAAAATATGCTATGCTCATACTGCCAACCTTTCTCCTACGCCCAGGAGAGAGCAGGAGTAATTGGATAAGTCGAAGTAGCAACCCTACAGGTGTCTCAGAAGATAATCATATGAATTTTATCATATGGAACTTGTAACGACCCGACCGGTCGTTTTGAGTACTAGCACTCCGTTCAGCAGTCAGAGGCCATGAACAGCTTCATTTTAGGTATTATGACTTGTACGCGTGGTCGTAATTTGATTTCGGGAAGTTCGGAGTTGATTTGGGAAGAGAAATCTCATTTCGGAAGCTTAAAGTTTAAAGAATGAACTAGGATTTGAATTTTGAGTAAACGACCTTAGAATGAGGATTTGAAGGTTCCAGCAGGTACGTATGATGAGTTCGGACCTGGGCGTATGCCCGGTTCGGGTTTTGGATAACCCGGAAGCGTTTTGGCACCTATTGAGGAAGTTGCCATTTTAGAAGAAATTTTATAAGTTTGGCTTGAAGAGCATTTCAGTGTTATCGATGTTTGTTTAGGATCCCGAGACTGTGAATAGCTCCGTATGGTGATTCTGGATTTGGGGGCACGATCAGGAATGAATTCGGAGGTCCGTAGGTCGTTTTGGAGCCATTCGGTTAAAGATAGAAATTTGAAGGTTTTTGAGAAGTTTGACCGGAGGTTGACTTTTTGATATCGGAGTCAAAATCCGATTCCGGAAGTTGGAGTAGGCCCGTAATGTCAAATATGACTTGTGTGCAAAATTTGAGGTCAATCGGACGTGATTTGATAGGTTTAAGCATCGGAAGTAGAAGTTCAAAAGTTCAAAGTTCATAAAGCTTGAATTGGAGTTTAATTCATGATTTTAGCATTGTTTAACATGACTTGAAGCCTCGAGCAAGTTCATAATGTGTTTTGGGACTGGTTGGTATGATTGGTTGGGGTCCCTGGGGCTTCGGGTGAGTTTCGAGTGGTTATCGGATCAAAATTTGATTTTTGAAAAGGCTGGGGGCTGCTGCTTCTGGTATTTCTGCTTCTGTGGATTTGGGACCGCAGAAGCGACCCCGCAAAAGCGAAGGAGAAGCCGCTGAAGCGGCTGGCGTGGAGCAGCCCAAGCATCGCAGAAGCGGTTCCGCTTAAGCGGCCCCCAGACCGCAGAAGCGGTCCGCTCCCCTTTAGCTCAAGTCACAGAAGTGGCTAAAAGTCGCAGAAGCGACATTCGCAGAAGCAGACAAAATGCCGTAGAAGCAGAAACAGCTGGGGCATTGAGGATATTTTAAGTTCGGGGTTGAGTTTATTCCAACCCCACTTTTCTTCCATTGGAGTCGATGGGGAGCAGCTTGGGGATGCTATTTTCGTCACTTGTAATGAGGTAAGTAGTTTATGCTAGCTTTGAGTTAAATACAAGGTTTATACATGGACTTAGACATGAAAATTAGTATAAAAAATTGGGGTTTTGGTGGGAAACCTAGAAAATTATAATCTAGGATTTTAGCCAAGATTTGAGTATGGAATTAAGAGAAAAGAATATATTTGAGTTCCTAAGGTTATGGGTGAACTTTATCTTCAAAAAGTTTTGGATTCCGGGCACGTGGGCCCGAGGGTGTTTTGGTTAAATTTCCAACCGGGGTTAGTAATTGCTATAAATTAGTTTATACTGAATATTGGAGCATATATTAATGGATTTGCGTAACCATTGGCTAGTCTTGGAGCGTGGTGCATCAATTGGAGTCTTCGAAAGATGTAGAATGCCGGCTTTGGATCCTTGAAGCGAGGTGAGTCTCCTTTCTAATCTTGTGAGGGCGAATTTACCCCATAGGTGAGTTAAATTGGTCATGTGCTCCTATTTGTGGGGGCTACATACGCACGAGGTGACGAGAGTCCGTGCGTAGCTGCTATTATGTTATTGTCCGGGTAGTCTAGGACCCAAAAGCATATTATACTTGAGTAAATTATGAACTCATTGATGACTTGGATTGTTTAATTCACCTTTGATTAGTAAACGAATTTAAAAAAGAGATTAAACATCATTTCCTGAATTGTTAAACTGAGAATTTTTTTATTTGGATAATTACTCCTCGATAAATTCTAATTGACTATCTGAGCATGTATCTTACGTGTACCCGCATCGCATGGATGATTCACGAGCGGGGTAATAATAAATCACATTAAATTAATAAATGGATTTCTAAAGAGACTTAAGTTTCATTTTCCCAAATTGTTAAAAAGAATTAGCCTTTCTTGGATAATTTCTCCACGTTGAATTCTTGACTGATTGTTTGTCTGTGTTTGTTTATTTTGCACCGGGCCGAACGCCTCGGCAGATTAATAGATGCATCTATAGGCGCGTCATCGACCCTCGGCAATTGCACATTTATTTCTGTTGGATCGGGCCGTCGCCTCAGTATGATTTGCGCATGCTTGTATTGCTGCCTGGACTTATTTAAGTCGCTACATGACTCACTCTGGCTCGATATCATCTTGTTAATAATGAAAACAAACCTTGGAAAATTTCCTATGAAAGAGTTATATGTTTACTTGTTTCCTCTATCTGGATAAAAATCATGTTAGAAAATAAATCCACTGTTTGATATGTATATTTAGAATAAATAACCATTGGACCATTAGAGTGTGTCAAAGTTGACCATCTCGTCTCTACCCCTTCGGGATTAAGCAGGACACTCACTGAGTACACGTTGATTACGTACTCATACTACGCTTCTGTGCATTTTTGTTGCACAGGTATATATATCTCTAGCAGCCTATTGGGCGTAGCAGCATGGATGACGCTGGGACTAGGTGAGCTGCATCATTGAGGCGACCACAGCTAGAGTAGTTCCTTCCAATGTACTGTATTTACTTTTCGCCCACTGTATTCCGGGCGAATGTTGTATTTTATTTCCCCTATCAGTAGTCGCTCATGTACTTGTGACACCAGATTTCTGGGATGGTTTACAACGGATTTGTACTAATTATTATCATTTAAATTTGAATTATAATAGTGGACATTTATTTATAAAAATAGGAGGAAAAACCTCAGATTTTCAAAAGTATTAAAAGAGGAATTAATTGATAAGTTAGTTGGCTGGACTGACAGAGGTGTCCGGCGCCAC
>MU782573.1:7223-23928 GCA_026770625.1 Nicotiana glauca | reverse complement strand
CCCCCCTTGGATCATTCGTCCTCGAATGAGGAGTAGATTCTGACTGAAACGCTTAATATAATAAATATCCTTTCTTACCTACCTAAAGACCTTAAATTTTGACTAACTCCTAAAATTTTCAGAAATTTCGACAGAGTCTCCTTTGTATCTAGGCCTATCCACCTGCTAGAGAATCACCAAAATCGTCTTAACAACACATCCACAACTAGACAGAGCACCAAAATGTATATATCAACAATACTAGTCTCAGTATTACAAGCACTACATTACCATAAGGATGCCAGAACATGGACTGAACAGTTTTAGATCAAAACACCTATATGGTACCTTTCAAGTCAAAACTAATTGATATTCAATCAAGCAAAAAAATATTTTCCTTTCACGACACTTTCAGCCTTCCCGATGACCTTCTCAACTTACAAGCTCTATCATGACACATTCTTGGAAATAATATCAACTCCCAAACATACATAACAAGGCTGACAGATAGACACATCGCATGAGTTAATTATCCATTGACTTTACCTATAATAATTTCCATTGTACAATTTACATTCCACCGGATATTGCAATTCATGGTAAAAACAACAACCCACAATTCCATCACATGTTATCATACCATCAAGAATGTCATTTCATAGTAACCAAACAATCATGTGTTCATAATAGTCCTTCCCTGCCATTAATGTAATCACAAAGGTGTTCATCAACAAGGATATAATTTCCTTTCAATCAACAATCCATATGAAGTCAAGCCACGATGATTCTTGCCAATAGTGCATCACATAAGATATTACCATGATCATATAGTTCAATTAAATCAATTCATACCCCTCTTTTATCACTACCTTCTTAGACATAAACATATGGAAACACAAAGGACATGAGGAATAGTTACGGGGAACATCATACTCCTAGTGCAACCTAATGTGTAATACACTTATGTTACCTTTATTATCAGCTCACATAACATCTTCAGGGGAAAATATGGAGAATAGCCTGCTCACCCTCCAACTGTAAATCTCTAGGCGAACACTCACACTAAAGCCTTGATGACATTCAACAATTTCTCTAAGATGTGATATCATAAACTGACCATTAAATTTCCTATCCAATATAGATATGATCACACTGTGAAGCTTCATCTTTGACTTGTCTGAACTTACAATACCCAATGAATCTAATACAGTGAGGAAGAACAAAGTTCAAGATCAGGCTGGAGTCATTCAGGAATCCATTAATGTGCTGAGCAGAGTATTTCATGAGGTTATATGCCAAGAGACACAGAAGGTTACTACTAACTGTGAGCACATGATTTTTGCCTTAAAGCAAATTATTCCAAAAGTTTCAAATAATTGATTTCTTTATTATTTTATAATTTTGGTGAATTTGGTTGAATTTTGTGTTAATTGGTTGCATGATAATTCATATTAAAAATACAAAAATATGCATTTGAATTAGGAATTTAATTTCACATTTTGGTATTAATTAGGTATTAATTTGTTTTAGAATAAAAATTAAAGAAAATCAAAAAATAGTTACTTTGCAATTTTAATTGTTAACTGTTGCATTTATCTTTTAAGTAGAATTTTAGGTAATTTTAGGAGTTGAACAGTTTAATCTCGAATTTTATTAAGTATTGGTTTTAATTTTTACATTTTTATGAAGTCAGAAAAATGCAAGATAAAAAAATACAAAAAGACAAAATGAAAATGAAATACAAGAGCAAAGTAAATAAAATATAATATAAAACAAAGGGTGTCTAATACAAAGCTAAATGGGCTCTTTTAATAATTTTCCTAGCCTAAAACAATGTCACACGCCCAGTCCAAGTCCAATGTCACACCATCCGGTCCAATTGTCCCATGTTCAAAACGATGTCGTTTTTACGTCATTAAATCACAGCCTTTAATCTTGATTGATCCAATGATCACAAATTAATGTTGGATTTTAATATATCTGTCTGAAATAACTCATAACCCTAGAGACAAATGGTCACCCTCCTCGTACCAGTATCCAGTCACGCCAGAACCCCGCCGCCGACGATCACCACTTACGCCGATGAACGCCAGAAAAACACTATGAAACCTCCTTTTCACCCTCAGCATGAATTCATTACTAGTTTCCTTTAAATACTGCCCTATCTTGTCAAATATCCCATCTAAGATTTTTCGGCCATGATGCATGTTATGCCAAACGGTCCCAAATTTACACCATAGGACCGCCTTGGCCTCCCCTACACAAATCCCAAAGCTGCTTGGCTCAAATGTGGCCGGAATGGCTCGAATATCCATTTTAATTTTTCCAGCCAAAACCCTAGAATGACGAAAGTGCATGCAAATGATGTCAGAGGGTCCCTGGACCTTCCTAGTAAGGATTTGATCGCCAATAGAGCTCAAACGACCGTAGAATTTGGTTGATTTTGAAAAAATGTCAACTGGCCGGAGTTCTGTGTGCCAGTGAGTTTCATAGTCTTCTTTCTCTTTTTATTATTTCATTTTTTTCTTCTTTCTTTCTTCCTGCTTATTTACATATGTGAATTCTGGGATATGTGTTTGATTCTAATTCCAGTTGGTTTGAGTTTTAGAAGTTGAATTGTTCAGATTATGTGGCCTATTAATTGGTTTATTGTTGATAGCCTTTATGATTAGAAATAGCTAGTTTGTATTCGATTAATTTTGTGTTTAAATCAGTATTGGTTAGTAATTGTCCAACAGTTAGTAGTTGATTGAATTAATATTTTTGCAAGTTAAGGGTTCTTTGATCAGGTGATTATCTATAGGGAGTTGGGCTATAACTGATTAGATTAGTCAGTAATTTTGATTTGATTCAAGGGCATTGTGGAATATTATAGTCATAAGAATAATGTGTAACCCCTAGAAGCTTCTATAGAAGGGTTACTTGGGTTATAAGTTAGAAATAAAAGGGTCAAAGGATAAAAAGGGAGGGACTAAAAATAGAAATCCAAAACAATCTGATGCTCACCTTAGTTGCCTATAAAAGGGCATTCCTATGCCTTAGTGAGGGGTCTTCTTTCATCCAAAAATTCCTCCAAAACTCCCTCTCTTTGATTTTTAAATCTTAGTTTAGCTACAAATCTTCAGAAATCATAAAAAAAAACGAAACAACAAAATACTGAAAAATCAAAAAATATACTGTTTCATCGAGAATTTCTCAGATCTGATTCTGATATTGGCTAGTTTTCCTCTTATTTTGATAGTTTTCCATTAAGTTTTGGGTTTATTGAAGTAGTGTGGTAATGTTCAAGTGGTTTCACGTCTGCTGGGGTTGAAATTATGGTAACTTTGGATTTCTGGTTTTGTTTTGGTCACCTGGAGGGGGCTGGAATTACTCTGCAGCTTACAGTTCCTATTTTGAGTGTATTCAAGTTCAATTGAGTCCATTGAATTTGGTTACTTGCTGTTGCTGTTGATTTTCAAACTTATTTTAGGTTGTGCATTTGGATCTAATTGGAACTCCATTGGCCTACTGTGTTTAAGCTGCTGCTGACTTCCTTTTGTTCTTTGTTCTATTGAAATCCAGGTACGCATTGTAACTTCTCTGATGAAATGGAAATGCCAGTGCATTTTGATGTTGGCTGAAACTCCTGCTGTGTTTTGTCGTTTTGGCCTTGTATTTATTTAGTTTTGTAGTGTTGAAACTGTATCAAATTAGTTGTGTTACCTCAATTTGTTTACGGACCAGTAGATCTAAGATCTGTACCTAAAGTGGACTCTGTGATTTATCATTCTTAGGCTAAAGTGAGTAATGTCAATAGGCCATCGTTCAGTTAATTTATTTGGTTTATATCTGTGTTAGTTTTGGCTAAACAATTATAAAATTTAGTTTTTTATAGGTTAAACATGTCATTATAGTTAGTTTGTTATAGTTTGCCTGTTCCCAAGCTCATTAGAACACAATAGTGTTTAAGCTCAGAAATAGGAATTCTGATAATGAACCAAGGTCTGATATAACAGTTAGCATGTTTAAATTTATTGTCGTTTCATAATTGACAACTGGGATCTCTTATTGTTATTGGCAAATTTAATGGCTATAGTATTGATAAATCTAAGTTTGACAGTAAATTGATTATTTACCTTTTATGGTCAGAAGGGTGTGATGACCTATTTAGATGATTTTTAAAATTGACATGCTACAGTCTCGTTTAATTGAGTGAAATATCGTGCTAGTTTCATTGGGTGTTTGGTTTGGATTCAGTTGGAGTAATATGTTCAAATTGTGGTTTGCTAATTCAAGGATTCAATCCCTTAGCCTCATGAATGAGGCCTGTTCCATCATCGCCCGGATTGGGCCTGCCTGAGGCCCACTGTTGAAAGCTCTGATCCAGCGTACATATTGGGCTTCTGGACCCAAGTCTGAAATAACATTTGACTTGTTAGTGCTTACGCGGTAGACTGAAGTTTTTTTTCTTCTCTATAACAAATTAATTAGGACTTTTTCCTTTATTTTAGAGATAAAATTAAGTAGATAATTGTAGTTGTGCTTAGGTTGGCTTTAAAATAAATGACGAGATTAGTCTCGCCAAACGAAATACAAATGCGGAGCCCTCAATAGATGGTTATTAAAATAATTAGTATTTGGGAGGGTCGTTTAGTGAATTTCACGGCCTTCTCCAAAAATTATACTACGCTAGAATCTTTAGGCACGATTTAATTAAATTACTTTCTTAAACTCGGGTGCAAATTTTTGTGACCCAAATCTAAATCTCAACGAAGTCGAAATGTATCAAAAGCTATGGGTGCACTGGTGCGACGTGGTTCAAGATACATTTTTACGACGTTGCAATTCTTATTAAAATAAATATATAATAAAAGTGGGTTACTAATAAAAGGCACATAAGTAAGAACATGTTTTTAAAATCAGATAAAATCAAATACAACAGTTGAGCGACCGTGCTAGAACCAAGGAATACGGGAATGCCTAACACCTTCTCCCTGGTTAACAGAATTCCTTACTCGAATTTCTGGTTCGCAGACTGTAACAGAGTCATATTTTTCCTCTGTTCGGGATTCAACCGGTGACTTGGACACCATTAATCTCCCAAGTGGCGGCTCTGAATATTAATAATAAATCCCGTTCCGATTGTCCTTTAATTGAAAAAACTCCTTTATGCCCTTGCGGGTGTAGCGTAAAAAGGAGGTGTGACAGCTCTGGCGACTCTGCTGGGGATACAAACCCAGAACTTCGGTTTAGGGTGCAGAATTCGAGCTCAGAATAATTGTTATATTTGGTTATATCTAATTTTTCTACATGTTTTCATGCTTAATGTGCTAAATATTTACCGCTTTGATAGTATCTGAACTGTATATAAACTGTACCGAAACCTTTCTCTTCTCACCTCCGGGGATGTGCTTACTGGTTGAGACTCCCTATTCTATTAGTGTCAATATCTTGATATAAGAAAGAGGCCGGACAAGTTATTAAGCCAGACGATCCCGCGGGTCCCCGGTACGTAGCCCCCTCCTTGACTCGAGTTGTCCGCTCGGGTACACAGTCTAGAACATATACCCAAGTTTTGAACTTAGAATTACTTGACTCCATGCTGGATCCCTAATAGGAGCGCTTATTTGCAACATGTTGCATTTGACTTAGGGGGACTCAACACAGGGGTTGGGTCTATCTAGGACAGGTAACCAGATATGAAAAGACTACCATGATGCATTTTACGTGCATTTATTTGTCTCCGGCCCCCATGTTGAGCGGCTTTTGAACTTCAAAAATTTTGTGAAATTGAGAAAAGAAAAAAAGAGAGAGAAATAGCATTATAAAGAATTAATTGTTTAGTTTTAGAAAACCGATGCCCAAATACTGTCGAAACTCTGTCAAAATTTTGAAAAAAAAAATAGAAATATTTTGTTTTTAATAGTTTGTTTTACTAAAAGCAAAGAAAAAATAGAAAAAAAATCCTTATTTTTAAAAATTGTTCGCAGAAAAAGAAAAAAGAAAAAGAGTCTTTATTTTAGTTTGGGAAAATATGTTATTTTTTGTTTGATGAAAATGAAAAAGAAAAAAAAAGAGAGTCGTTATTTTGTCTTATTTTCAAAAATAGAAAAGGAAAATAGTTTGTCTTGCCATGAAAAATGAAAATGAAAAAGAGTCTTGCTTTTGAAAGTAGTTTTATTATTTGCTTATGAAATGCCAAAAATGAAAAATAAAAAAAAAATAGAGGAGTCTTGTTTTAAAATAGTTTGTCAATCTGCTCGAACTACGCTGGTTTGATTCTCACCGGGTGTGAGATACGAAGGCAACCCTCATCGGGTCCAACCACCCCTTTTGAAAAAAATAGCCAAAAATACCAAAATTTTAATTTTTATATAATAAGTCGAGTGACACCATTCTTTTTAAAAATAAGACGAATGTCCCCAAAAGGACGCCGGAAGGCTGTTTTTGCAAGAACAGCCACTTTGAATCATTTTAAATGATTTGCGGGCACAACCTTGAAATCTCCCTTTCGGAAGCACTGAAAGGCCGTATTTGCAAAACTGAATCTTTGTTTTCTTAAATAAAATTTTTGAAAAATATCCACTTTGCTTTTTAAGTCAAAATAAGCCACTTACATGGCCAGTTTTCTTTAAATAGTCACAGTCAACGTGGAAACCTTCGCAGTCTTGCGTAGGTCTGCGACAATGCCGAGTGATGCCCCGTGGGCCCCAGAATGTGAAGCTTTGATGCACTCTTGATCTAGTTTTTAATCATCGAGTCTGTATTTTGTTATTTTGAGTCTGCTTTTGTAGTTTCCCTTCCAGAAATCAATTTAAAAAAAAAACAAAGAAAAAAAAAGAGGAAAAACCACAAAAAGGCAAAAAGAAAAGAAAATAGCGGAAAAACAAGAAAGAAAGGAAAGAAAAATCAAGAAAGGCAAGAGAGAAAGAAGAAAAAAAAAGAAGAAAAAAATTAAAAAAAAAGACAGAGAAAAGAAGAAAAACAAAGAAAGGGAAAGTTTGCAATTGGAAATAAAGGAAAAAGCCGGGATGACGCATGCGACCAATCAAAAGCTATTACTAAAATGCCCTAACGCTAATGTGGTGGTTTCATTTTTGTCATGTCATTCCAGAAAGGTGGTTGGTATGTGGTTTTAAAACGGTAATTCCTTGTTGCAACACAAGGACAAAAGACAATGGCGAACGACAACAGAACTGAGTTGATTAATATCGGTACCCGACCTCAGTTGATTGATAATGGGTTGAGTGAAGAGGTGCGGATGTTAAGACGACACATGGCCGATATGTATCAAGCCTGGATGACCGGGAAGGCATCACCCCCGCCACCACTAATATTTCCTGTCATATCCGCTACCCCCAACAATTAATATGGGAAGAGCCCTCGGGATGAGATTCATAAAGGAAATGAAAAGGTCACAAGAAAAGTAGGGCGAGATGAAATAGCCGTAAAGTCGAAAGAACAATCCTTAAAAAACATGCCAGGAATGAGAGGCCATGGCAACATGGCTTGCAAAGAACTGTCTGCATCCCCTGACGTTCGCCTCCCCGCAGGATTAAAAGTGCCAAAATTTAAACTGTACGATAGGTGTGGAGATCCGATAGCCCACTTGAGGGTCTATTGCAATAAAATGGAAAGTGTTGGGGATAAAGATGATTTGTTAATGGCATACTTCAGTAAGAGCTTGACTGGGGTAGCTTTAGAATGGTATAATCATCATGATGTTAGCAAATGGCTTACATTGGATGACATGGCTAAAGATTTTGTTCAACATTACCAGTACAATAAAGACATTGTCCCAAATTGCCCTTCCCTATCACAGACGGAAAAGAAACCCAAGGAGAGTTTTAAGGATTTTTGGCCCAAGTGGAATGAACAGGTTGCTCGGGATGATCCTGCCATTAACAGAAAAGGTATTGTTGAGCCCCATCCACAACAAGGTCCGGTAATTGTTCTTTCCAAACCCGTTCAACCTCAACATCAACCCCAAAACTATCCCCTGAACAACACCCGATCTTTTGTCCAACCATCAGGTCATTGCCTCCGCCGATGACAGGTTCCGGTGGTCGTTCTTGCTAAACGCTTTAAACTACAATACCGACCCCGTGAACGTCCCCAGACTCCACATAAACCACCCCATCCACCAAATAACATTCGGTCATTTGTCCCACCACCAAGTCACTCCCTGAAGCAGGCACCAGCAGCCCAAAACTCTCGTGTGTCTTCACAACACTTTCAAGTATCCAACAATCCTAGAAAACTGAGGCATGGAGGGAAACAAAGGCAAAAAGGATAATTTCACGTCCATCGGTAAATCCTACACAAGCTTGTTTGAAAAGTTAAAAATTTTTCGCCTGATTAAGCCGCTCCTTGGATATACTCCAGACCCAAATGCGAAAGGCTTTGATCTTACTGTTCGATGCATGTACCACTCTAATGTCCAGGGGCATAGCATTGAAGATTGTCGATCTTTGAAAAGGGAAATAGAAAGAATGATTCAAGAAGGGGTAATTGTGGTCAATGACAATGGCAAGGAGCATGCTATTTATCTTGGGAACTTGTTAATTAAAGTCATAATGGTCTTGGTAATATTGATGTGAAACTCAATGGCTAAGATGCCATGCTTGGTAATTGGGAAGACGCTCCATCTCTTGGAGTTTTGGTAGTTTATTTCGATCTCATTTCTGATTGTCCAGGTTATTTCAGGGTTGTAATCCGGATATTGTCTTGTAAGTCAAACCCTTCTATCTTTTCACTTTTGCCTTGTTTAGTCGTAATAGTTTGTTTAGTACCGTCCAGGTTTGTTCAAGGGCTGTAACCAGTTTAGTTTGCTTGTGTTGTTGTTTCAACCTTTTCACCATCAGTATAATGTAATTTTCTATTTTCCTCCATTTCAAGCCATTTTATTTAGTTCCCATCTCTTGTTACAGTTCTTTTCATGCTGGTTCTAGTGACTTGACATGCACACATAATTTTCGGCCTGGTTTCTAAAAGTCAGTTTAGCAATGAAACAATGTTGAAGATAAAAACATATTGGAATACTTTGAAGCCCGAATCAAGTAAAACTGGGGCAATTAGAACATAAATAAATACTATGGAAATACATCATGCCTCATCGGTTTAAAGCCAAAGGCAAGAATGCCCCAAGTCTAAAGGGATCGTTCACGGTACCGAGATTGTTGTCCAGTGGAGCTAGGAATCGGCAAATACAGAAGGCAAATATGTGAATCAATCAAAAGGTGTTTTACTGTGTAGTTTGTACTTGGTATGTTTTGAAGATTGGAATGATGAAGGCATTTTGTTCTGCTATCCAAACACTTTATCCTTTGTTATCCCTTTGAGCCTTATTATATTTTCTTTCGTATCCCTCTTTCGGAATCAACAAACAAAACTCAAAATTGAGCGAGGAAATTAAGCGGAGAAACAAGAGAAAAACAGCGGAAAAGAAAAGAAAAGAAAAGAAAAAAAAGAAAGAAAAGAAAGAAAAGAAAAGGAAAAAAAGAGAAAAAGAAAAGGGAAAAGAAAAGAATGAAAAGAAAGAAAAGAAAAGTGTAAGAAGGAAAGATCGCAACAACAAATGTAGTGGCCTGAACTACGTTTGACTTGATCCCGAAAGGGTAGGCAGCCTCACTGAGGTTCAGTCACACCAAAGAAAAGTCCAAAGATCCCCACGAAGGAAACTGGGGTAGAAGTTGTGGTTGTTGCAAGAAATATGATTCTGAAAGTTGTAATTTTGAACCCACGTTGAATTATTTTGAGCCTTTATACCCTTCTTTCTAAATCCCATCCAAAAGCCTGCATTACGGTCCAAAGAAAGACATTCCGATCAGTCTTCGAGAGATGCCAAGTCAAGTGAATAGAGTTGAATCATATCAGGGGCAACACTAATCAAGGAAATAAAGAATGAGAGAGTCTGGTTGATAAAATCTATCGCAGATACCTCAAGGCAATGAAAGCTGAGAGAAATAAAAATGAGAGAGTCTTATTGGTGAAAACCCTTCGTGGGCACCATAAGGCGACAGTGAGTTTAGAGAAAATCAAAATGAGAGAGGCTTGATGGAAAAAATCCTTTGCGTACTATAAGTCAAATAAGGATTGTGAATCAGATCGGGCAAGTGGAGTATTGAAGACAAGTTTCATGGCGAAAAGGTGCAACACGAGCTAAATATCAGATTTGCTAAACAAAAGTAGGCTGCAGGTGTATGTCAAGGTCGCTAGAGTTGGTATCTACATCTGATGGTTTGCTACTCTGTTGGTTTCTTGTTAGGAATTGTCTCTTTCCATTATCCTTTACTCTACTCCTCCCACATTTTTTTACTCCCACTCCATGAGTCTATCGTTCATAACAAGTGAGAAATGACTTCAAAATATGCCACCAAACTTTCCAATTGCGTCATAAGTCAGGAAATAACATCAAGCATGACTGAGTTGGCAACAATCAATATGCTTTGGAAGTCTTGGTGAAATATAAAGACTTGGTATACGTCGATTCATGAACAACACAACGGATGAAGAGCGAGGGTGAGCAGATCAAAAGAATTTTCCGTGATAGGATTGACAAAGGGTGGTACACCAGTGACAATCAAGATCTTCTAAGAAGAAATCGAAGTTATCATGACAAATGAAAGAGCAATAGACCTCAAGGCCGAGGCCCATTGATTCATTCAAGAAAGAACAATGTACACCTTGAGTGGGTGGCAATTGACATGCTTTAGGGATTCATTCGAAATACAAGGGTTTGGTACACATCAACTCATGAACAATGCAACAAAGATAGAGAGGATGGTGAACAGATTAGAGATATTGTCTATGTCAAGGGTAACAGAGAAAGTGGTTAACCAATAACAAACAAAGTCCTCGATTGGGAATTAGTTAGCATGGCAAGTGAAAGAACAATGGACCCCAAGGTCAGAGCTAGTGGGTTCAGTCAAGAAAGAACAACATGTGCAATGAGTGGGTGGCAATTGTCGTGCTTTGAGATTCAAGTGAAAACAAGGGCTTGGTAAATGTTATGTCATGAGCGATGTAACAGATAAAGGGATGCAGGTTTGAACAAAGAAAAGGTATTTCATGTGACGGGGACAACAGAGAAAGGGGTTAGGCCATAAACAAACAAGGTCTTCAAGTGAAAATCAGTTATCATGGGAAGTGAAGGAGAAATATCCCTCAAAGTTCAAGACCACAAACCAACCACCACATTTTAAACTAACAAGGTTTTTCTTTGATTGAAACAGGGACAGTAGTTTCGGAGAAACCCTCCGTAAGGAAATGCAGGACCCAAACAGGTATGACTGAAAATTCTCCGGACCCTCCCGGAAAATGGGACTTAGTTTGAATTTCAAAACAATCATGAGAAACATAACTTGGCATAAAAGGAATATAAGTTCATTCTAAATGACGTTGTTTTGACGTCATTAAATCACAGCCTTTAATCTTGATTGGTCCAATGGCCACAAATTAATGTTGGATTTTAATATATCTGTCTGAAATAACTCATAACCCTACGGACAAACGGTCACCCTCCTTGTACCAGTCCCCAGTTACGCCGGAACCCCGCCACCGGCGATCACCACTTACGCCGATGAATGCCAGAAAAACACCATGAAACCTCCTTTTCACCCTCAGCATGAATCCATTACTAGTTTCCTACAAATCCTGCCTTATCTTGTCAAATATCCCATCTACGATTTTCCGGCCATGATGCAAGTTATGCCAAACGGTACCAAATTTACACCATAGGACTACCTTGGCCTCCCCTACACAAATTTCATAGCCGCTTGGCTCAAATGTGGCCGGAACGGCTCGAATATCCATTTCAATTTTTCTGGCCAAAACCCTAGAATGACCAAAGTGCATGCAAATGATGTCAGAGGGTCCCTGGACCTTCCTCGTAAGGATTTGATCGCCAATAGAGCTCAAACGACCCTAGAATTTGGATGATTTTAAAAAATGTCAACTAGAAAGAGTTCTGTGTGCCAGCGAGTTTCCTAGTCTTCTTTCTCTTTTTATTATTTCATTTTTTTTCTTCTTTCTTTCTTCCTGCTTATTTGCATGTGTGAATTCTGGGATATGTGTTTGATTCTAATTCCAGTTGGTTTGAGTTTTAGAAGTTGAATTGTTCAGATTATGTTGCCTATTAATTGGTTTATTATTGATAGCCTTTATGATTAGAAATAGCTAGTTTGTATTCGATTAATCTTGTGTTTAAATCAGTATTGGTTAGTAATTGTCCAACAGTTAGTAGTTGATTGAATTAATATTTTTGCAAGTTAAGGGTTCTTTGATCAGGTGATTATATATAGGGAGTTGGGCTATAGCTGATTAGATTAGTCAGTAATTTTGATTTGATTCAAGGGCATTGTAGAATTTGATAGTCATAGGAATAATGTGTAACCCCTAGAAGCTTCAAGAGAAAGGTTACTTGGGTTATAAGTTATAAATAAAAGTGTCAAAGGATAAAAAGGGAGGGACTAAAAATAGAAATCCAAAAAAATTTGATGCTCACCTTAGTTGCCTATAAAAGGGCATTCCTATGCCTTAGTGAGGGGTCTTCTTTCAGCCAAAAATTCCTCCAAAACTCCCTCTCTTTGATTTTTAAATCTTAGTTTACCTCCAAATCTTCAGAAATCATAAAAAAAAAAACGAAACAACAAAATACTGAAAAATCAAAAAATATACTGTTTCGTCGAGAATTTTGAAGATTTGATTCTGATATTGGCTAGTTTTCCTCACATTTTGATAGTTTTCCATTAAATTTTTGGTTTATTGAAGTAGTGTGGTACTGTTCAAGTGGTTTCACGTCTGCTGGGGTTGAAATTGGGGTAGCTTTGGATTTTTGGTTTTGTTTTGGTCACCTAGAGGGGGCTGGAATTACTCTGCAACTTACAGTTCCTATTTTGAGTGTATTCAAGTTCAATTGAGTCCATTGAGTTTGGTTACTTGCTGTTTCTATTGTTTTCAAACTAATTTTGGGCTGTGCATTTGGATCTAATTGGAACTCCATTGGCCTGCTGTGTTTAAGCTACTGCTGACTTCTTTTTGTTCTTTGTTCTATTGAAATCCAGGTACACATTGTAACTTCTCTGATGAAATGGAAATGGCAGTGCATTTTGATGTTGGCTGAAACTCCTGCTGTGTTTAGTCGTTTTGGCCTTGTATTTATTTAGTATTGTAGTATTGAAACTGTATGAAATTAGTTGTGTTACCTCAATTTGTTTATGGACCAGTAGATCTAAGATCTGTACCTAAAAGTGGACTCTGTGATTTATCATTCTTAGGCTAAAATGAGTAATGTCAATAGGCCATCGTTCAGTTAATTTGTTTGGTTTATATGTGCGTTAGTTTTGGCTAAACAATTATATAATTTAGTTTGTTATAGGTTAAACATGTCATTATAGTTAGTTTGTTACAGTTTGCCTGTTCCCAAGCTCATTTGAACACAATAGTGTTTAAGCTCCAGACCCAAATGCGAATGACTTTGATCCTACTGTTCGATGCATGTACCAGTCTTATGTCCAGGGGCATAGCATTAAAGATTGTCGATCTTTGAAAAGGGAAATAGAAAGAATGATTCAAGAAGGGGTAATTATGGTCAATAACAATGGCAAGGAGCATGCGATTTATCTTGGGAACTTGTTAATTAAAGTCAATAATGGTCTTGGTAATATTAATATGAAACTCAATGGCTAAGATGCCATGCTTGGTAATTGGGAAGACGCTCCATCTCTTGGAGTTTTGGTGGTTTATTTCAATCTCATTTCTGAATGTCCAGGTTATTTCAGGGTTGTAATCTGGATATTGTCTTGTGAGTCAAACCCTTCTATCTTTTCACTTTTGCCTTGTTTAGTCGTAATAGTTTGTTTAGTACCGTCTAGGTTTGTTCAAGGGTTGTAACCAGTTTAGTTTGCTTGTGTTGTTGTTTCAACCTTTTCACCATCAGTATAATGTAATTATCTATTTTCCTCTATTTCTAGCCATTTTATTTAGTTCCCATCTCTTGTTATAATTCTTTTCATGCTGGTTCTAGTGACATGACATGCACACATAATTTTCGGCCTGGTTTCTAAAAGTCAGTTTAGCAATGAAACAATGTTGAAGATAAAAATATATTGGAATACTTTGAAGCCCGAATCAAGTATAACTGGGGGCAAATAGAACATAAAGAAATACTATGGAAATGCATCATGCCTCATCGGTTTAAAGCCAAAGGCAAGAATGCCCCAAGTCTAAAGGGACCGTTCACGGTACCAGATTATTGTCCAGTGGAGCTAGGAATCGGCAAATATAGAAGGCAAATATGTGAAACAATCAAAAGGTGTTTTACTGTGTAGTTTGTACTTGGTATATTTTGAAGATTGGAATGACGAAGGCATTTTGTTCTGCTATCCAAACACTTTATCCTTTGTTATCCCTTTAAGCCTTATTATATTTTCTTTCGTATCCCTCTTTTGGAATCAACAAACAAAACTCAAAATTGAGCGGGGAAATTAAGCGGAGAAACAAGAGAAAAACAGCGGAAAAGAAAAGAAAAGAAAAGAAAAAAAAAGAAAGAAAAGAAAGAAAAGAAAAGGAAAAAAAAGAGAAAAAGAAAAGGAGAAAAGAAAAGAATGAAAAGAAAGAAAAGAAAAGTGAAAGAAGGAAAGATCGCAACAACAAATGTAGTGGCTTGAACTACGTTTGTCTTGATCCCGAAAGGGTACGTAGGCAGACTCACTGAGGATCAGTCACACCAAAGAAAAGTCCAAAGATCCCCAAGAAGGAAACTGGGGCAGAAATTGTGGTTGTTGCAAGAAATATGATTCCCAAAGTTGTAGTTTTGAACCCACGTTGAATTATTTTGAGCCTTTATACCCTTCTTTCTAAATCCCATCCAAAAGCCTGCATTACGGTCCAAAGAAAGACCTTCCGATCAGTCTTCGAGAGATGCCAAGTCAAGTGAATAGAGTTGAATCATAACAGGGGAAACACTTATCAATGAAATAAAGAATGAGAGAGTCTGGTTGATGAAATCCTTCGCAGATACCTCAAGGCAATGAAAGCTGAGAGAAATAAAAAGGAGAGAGTCTTATTGGTGAAAACCCTTCGTGGGCACCATAAGGCGACAGTGAGTTGAGAGAAAATCAAAATGAGAGAGGCTTGATGGTAAAAACCCTTTGGGCACTGCAAGTCAAGTAAGGATTGTGAATCAGATCGAGCAAGTGGAGTATTGAAGACCAGTTTCACGGCGAAAAGGTGCAACACGAGCTAAATATCAGATTTACTAAACAAAGGTAGGCTGCAGGTGCATGTCAAGGTCGCTAGAGTTGGTATCTACATCTGATGGTTTGCTACTCTGTAGGTTTCTTGTTAGGAACTTTCTCTTTCCATTATCCTTTACTCTAGTCCTCCCACCTTGTTTTACTCCCACTCCCTGAGTCTATCGTTCATAACAAGTGAGAAATGACTTCAAAATATGCCACCAAACTTTCCAATTGCATCATAAGCCAGGAAATAACATCAAACATGACTGAGTTGGCAACAATCAATATGCTTTGGAAGTCTGGTGAAATATAAAGACTTGGTATACGTCAATTCATGAACAACACAACAGATGAAGAGCGAGGGTGAGCAGATCAAAAGAATTTTCCGTGATAGGATTGACAAAGGGTGGTACACCAGTGACAATCAAGATCTTCCAAGAAGAAATCGAAGTTATCATGACAAATGAAAGAGCAACAGACCTCAAGGCCGAGGCCCGTGGATTCATTCAAGAAAGAACAACGTACACCTTGAGTGGGTGGCAATTGACATGCTTTAGCGATTCATTCGAAATACAAGGGTTTGGTACACATCAACTCATGAACAATGCAACAAAGACAGAGAGAGTGGTGAACAGATTAGAGATATTGTCTTTGACAAGGGTAACAGAGAAAGTGGTTAACTAATAACAAACAAAGTCCTCGATTGGGAATTAGTTAGCATGGCAAGTGAAAGAACAATGGACTCCAACGTCAGAGCTAGTGGGTTCAGTCAAGAAAGAACAACATGCACAATGGGTGGGTGGCAATTGTCGTGCTTTGAGATTCAAGTGAAAACAAGGGCTTGGTAAATGTCAGGTCATGAGCGATGCAACAGATAAAGGGGTTAGGCCATAAACAAGCAAGGTCTTCAAGTTAAAATCAGTCATCATAGGAAGCGAAGGAGAAATCTCCCTCAAAGTTCAAGACCACAAACCAACAACTATATTTTAAACTGACAAGGTTTTTCTTTGATTGAAACAGGGACAGAAGTTTCGGAAAAACCCACTGTAAGGAAATGCAGGACCCAAACAGGTATGACTGAAAATTCTCAGGACCCTCACGGAAAATGGGACTTAGTTTGAATTTCAAAAAAATCATGAGAAACATAACTTGGCATAAAAGGAATATAAGTTCGTTCTAAAGTTTGCATGTTTAAGATATGATCCAATTAAGAGTTTTCAGGACCCTCCTGGATAATGGGACGTAGTTTTAAGGTAAGTCTAAATAACAAGATATAGTAGAAGTCATACCTTTAGTAGATATAATTTAGGTTAAAATTGTCTTTTAACTAGAAGTCGTCAGGACCCTCCTGGATAATGGGGAGTAGTTAAGACCTCTTTGATAACAATATAGTGGAAGTAATACCTTTGAAAGATATAACTTAGGTTCATAATTGGTAGGAGTTGTCAGGACCTCCTTGGATAATAGGACTTTGCTTTCAGATTCTTATAATAGTTGGTAAAATA
>MU782572.1:93458-113912 GCA_026770625.1 Nicotiana glauca | reverse complement strand
TCTGTTGGAGCTAACATTGATTTAGAGCCTATGATTATATATTTAGTTGTCATTTTACCTCTCTAGATACTGTATAAAGAGTTGTAACATTTAAGCTTTTCTTTAAGAATCATGTCTATAGGAGTGAAATAATAGGCACGAGAGTTTTTTAGTCATTTATAAATCATGCTTGTAAGATTAGATTTTGACTCAATTGTTTGATGAGAATTAAATCTGATCTTGCTGTATTTTTCTACAACCTTCTTTATTTAATATAGATATTTTGTCGTGATACTAAGACAAATTTAAATATCATCTTTATAGACTCGAACTTATTTTATTGTTAAGCCTTTTCCTTCGTACACCATGCTCCTGGGATTTCAAATATTTTTGTTGAAAATGCATATATTGAAATACTAGTATGCAACTATATTTTTCCTATTAGGCATCGGTATCTCATATGTAATAATTGAAAAGGCTTTTGTAGAAGTAAGAAATACCTCATGTTTGCTGGATCATTGCTCTTTAAAAAGAAATGTTAAAATAGTGCTCTATTTTAAAAACTGTTTGTATATGATTTGCTACTGTTCTTGGGTTTCTGAACCATTGCAGAGTGAAGAAATTAGTTATACTCTTGTCTTGTCTTCTTTATTTTTTATTGAATTTTGCCTGTAATTTTCTTCTTCTTTCCTTTGGATATACACTTTGGAGCAAATGGAGTCCTAATTCGAGACTCTTGCAATGGAGTCTCAAAATGAGATCCGACACCCATACCCAAGAATGGAGTCATCACATACCATATTATTTAGACGCACTGGATAGCGAGAAAAATAAGCTAAACGCTTGGGATGCCTATGGCGCCTTTCTTTCCTTATTGTTCATTTGACTTTACTTGTGTGATTTGAGTTTTCCTCCAATTCTTTTTATTTTATATTCATGTTAGCTTAGTGTATTTAGTTGTGTTATATTTTTACTTCTTACTACCTATAATCGTTACTATTTTAATCACATATAGTGTAGCCTTTAGATATAAGAATTTAATATTTCTTTTTCAAATGGTGTTTTCAAAAACTTTCTAGCAAAACCTTTTCTAATGATATTGAATTAGACCTTAGTAAATACAAGATCGTTAAGTCCCAACTGAGTAGTTTTCTAAAAGTACATATGAACACTTTCTTTTCTAATACTTAACCTTTTTAAGAATGACTCTTTAGTTATTGGGTTTATTAAAGGACACTTTGGGGTTAAACGTTTTCCTACAAGAAGTTGGCCGATATTAACGTCAAATATTGTCTTATCCTATTTTGAAACAAAAGGCATAATATCTAGCCAATTTACAAAAAATGGATTTGTTTTAAATTAATTAACCTAAGTTTGGCCGGTTAACCGTAGTTAAAGGATCATATAGGGTGCCTTAATAACCTTCCCTATAGGATTAATCAGAACTCTTACCCATAATCTTTAATGTTACGTAGACCATAAAATAGAGTTAACTTTAAGCATTACTTAGCTAAAATTGGTGTCCTAATTCACCTTGAACTAATTAGGTGGCGACTCTCTTTAATTAATTAAACCTTCAGAATTATCAATATGTTATACTCTAGTTTGACCCGTGTTAAAATGGGGTATAACAGTTATTGTAGGCAAACTCAGCAAGCGGCAGAAACTCATCCCAAG
This sequence comes from Nicotiana glauca, assembly GCA_026770625.1. NCBI lineage: Eukaryota > Viridiplantae > Streptophyta > Magnoliopsida > Solanales > Solanaceae > Nicotiana > Nicotiana glauca. Next base: position 112,256 of record MU782572.1, on the reverse strand, counting down.
AACCTCCAAAATCAATAACACAGGCACGCAACATGTCCTCCAATATCTGAATGGTATGCTCGGACTGCCCGTCCGTCTGAGGATGAAACGTTGTGCTCAACTCCACCTGTGTACCCAACTCCCACTGAAAAGCTCTCCAGAACTGAGAAGTGAACTTAGTACCCCCATCTGAGATAATAGACACTGGAATCCCATGCAATCGGACAATCTCCCGGATAAATATCCCTGTCAACTGCTCCGAAGAATAGGTAGTACATACTAGGATGAAGTGGGCGGACTTGGTCAGTCGATCCACAATCACCCGAATCGAATCAAACTTCTTCCAAGTCCTAGGAAGACCGCTCACAAAGTCAATAGTAATCCTCTCCCACTTCCACTCGGGAATAACCATCCGATGAAGAACACCGCCCGACCTCTGATGCTCGTACTTTACCTACAGATAGTTGAGACACTAAGCAACAAACCCTACAATATCCTTCTTCATACTTCTCCACCAATAATGCTGCCTCAAATCCTGATACATCTTCGCGGCACCTGGATGAATGGAATACCGCGAGCTGTGGGCTTTCTCCAATATCAAATCTCGAAGCCCATCCACATTCGGCACGCAAATCCGGCCCTACATCCTCAACACGCCATCATCATCAATAGTCACATCTCTGGCATCATCATGCTGAACCCTGTCCTTAAGGATAAGCAAATGCGGATCATCATACTGGTGCTCTCTGATACGGTCATACAATAAAGACCGAGAAACCACACAAGCCAACACCCGACTAGGCTCTGAAATATCTAACCTCACCATCCGATTGGCCAAAGCCTGGACATCAAATGCAAAGTGCCTCTACCCAACTCGAATGTACGCCAAAATACCCATACTAATCGCCTTTCGGCTCAAAGCATCGGCCACCACATTGGCCTTCCCCAGGTGATACAGAATGGTAATATCATAGTCCTTAAGTAACTCTAGCCACCTCCGCTGCCTCAAATTAAGATCCTTTTGCTTGAATAGATGCTGAAGACTGCGATGATCGGTGAACACCTCGCAAGATACGCCATACAAGTAGTGCCTCCAAATCTTTAAGGCATGAACTATAGCAGCCAACTCCAAATCATGAATAGGGTAGTTCTTCTCGTGGGTCTTCAACTGACGAGAAGCATATGCAATAACTCTACCCTCCTGCATCAGCACACATCCGATCCCAACTCTCGAAGTATCACAATATACAGTTTAAGAACCTGAAGCTGATGGCAAAACCAAAACTGGAGTCGTGGTCAAAGCTGTCTTGAGCTTCTGGAAGCTCTCCTCGCACTCGTCCGACCACACAAATGGAGCACCCTTCTACGTCAACTTGATCAAGGGCGATGCAATAGAGGAAAATCCCTGAACAAATCGCCGATAATAACCTGCCAACCCAAGGAAACTACGGATCTCCATGGCTGAGGTCGGTCTAGGCCAACTCTGCACCGCCTCTATCTTCTTTGGGTCTACCTAAATACCCTCGCTGGACAACACGTGCCCCAAGAAAGCCACTGACCCAAGCCAAAACTCACACTTGGAGAACTTTGCATAAAGCTTCTCATCTCTCAATCTCTATAATACAACCCGCAGATGTTGTGCGTGCTCCTTCTGTCTACACGAGTACACTAGTATATCATCAATAAAAACAATCACGAACAAATCCAGATACGGCCGGAATACAGTATTTATCAAGTGCATGAACGCTGCTGGGGCATTGGTCAGCCTAAAGGACATAACCAGAAACTCATAGTGCCCATATATCGTCCTAAAAGCAGTCTTCATAATATCTGAATACCTGATCTTCAACTGGTGATAGCCCGAATGAAGGTCAATCTTGGCGAACACCCTCTCTCCTTGAAGCTGGTCAAACAAATCATCGATACGAGGCAGGGGATACTTGTTCTTCACAGTTACTTTGTGAAATTGCCTGTAGTCAATGCACATTCTCATTGTTCCATCTTTCTTCTTCACAAATAGAACAGGTGCACCCCACGGTGACACACTCGGCCGAATGAACCCCTTATCTAGGAGTTCCTGAAGTTTATCCTTTAACTTCTTTAACTCTGTTGGTGCCATACGATATGGCGGGATAGAAATGGGCTGAGTGCCCGGTACCAGGTCAATACCAAAATCAATGTCCCTGTCCGGCGGCATGTCCGGCAGGTCTACAGGAAACACATCTGGAAACTCCCTCACAACCGGGACAGAATCGATACTAGGAGTCTCGGCTCCCACAATCCTCACGAAAGACAGATATGAAAGACAACCCTTCCTAACCAAACGTTGGGCCTTTAGAAAAGAAATCACCCTGATAGGGACATAGTCAGTCATGCCACGCCACTCGATCTTCGGAACACCCGGTATAGCCAGTGTGACTGTCTTAGCATGACAGCCTAGGATAGCATGACCCGGAGACAACCAGTCCATGCCTAAAATAACATCAAAATCCACCATGCTCAATAGCAAAAGATCAACTCGGGTCTCCAGACCCCCAATAGTCACCAGACACGACCGATATACATGGTCTACAATAATAGTATCACCCACCAGGGTAGATACATGAATAGGTAAGGCAAGACACCCTCGGGTCGTACCCAAATGATGAGCAAAATATGAAGACACATAGGAATAGGTGGAACCGAGATCAAATAAGACTAAGGCATCCCTGTGACAGACTGAAATAATACATGTGATAACTGCATTTGAAGTAATAGCGTATTTCCTGCCCTGAAGAGCATAAAAGCGGGATTGACCACCGCCCGATTGACCTGCACCCCTAGGGCGGCCCTGGCTACCTGACCCTCACCCCTAGCTGGCAGGGCGGGTACTGAAGAAGCTGGACCAGAAGATGAGGGTTGACCCCTCTCTGAGATGAGCTAGCTGTACGACGAGGACACTGCCTCCACATATGCCCAAACTCCCCACACTCAAAGCAACTCCCGAGTGCTGGGGACTGGGACTGAAGGGAACCCCTCGCGCCAGAGTGACTAGCTGATGCACTCAGCCTGGAAGAACCCTGAACAGAGGGAGCACGAGATAAACTCTGTGCTGGAAGAGCGCTAAGGCATGGCTGACTCTGCTGAGAACCCTGATAACCACAACCAGAAGATCCACCTCGATACTCGGGTCGAGCTGACTAAGCGGGCCTGAAAGAATGACCCCGACCCTGCTGAAACTGGCCCCACGAAGGAGCACCATTGAAACTAGCAGAACCTCGAGGCCTCTTGGCCACCCTCTCATCTCGATCCTGACGGCGAACCACCTCAATCTCTCGGGCTATATCAACCACCTCCTCAAATGTGGCACCCAGCACTCTCTCCCTAGTCATAAGAACATGAAGAGGATAGTTAAGACCATCAACAAACCTCCGGATACGCTCACGATCCGACGGAACCAGCCAAACTGCATGACGAGCTAACTCTGAAAATCTCATCTCATACTGGTACATTGTCATATCCCCCTGCCGTAGCCACTCAAACTGTCTGCGCAGCTCCTCCCTGCGGGACTGCGGTACATACTTCTCCAAGAAGAGAGTGGAGAAATCCTGCCAAGTCAAAGGTGTTTCACCAACCGGCCTACGCCACTCATACACCTCCTACCAAGCGAAGGCAGCCCCAGTAAACTAAAAAGTAGTGAAGGTCACACCGCTGGACTAAAGAATCCCCGTTGTACGAAGCATCCGCTAACATTTGTTGAGAAAAACATGGGCATCCTCGCCCTCAGATCCACTAAATGTCGGAGGCTGGAGTTTACCAAACCTCTCGAGGCGACGCTTCTCGTCCTCGGGCATAACTGAAACCCTGAACTCCTGAACTGGTAACACTGGCTGAACTGGAGGTGCCTCTGGAGTTTGCAATCCCTATACTACCTGCTCAGGTGTGCGAGCAGCGGGGGCCTGATTGCCTCCCCCGGCCTGTGAAGTAGTTGTTGCTGCTGTGGTGGCTGAAACCACCTGAGCCAGGCCCGTACACACTGTCAAGATCTAGGCTAATGTCTCCTGGAGGACAGGAATCAGCTGGTGCCTGAGCTGGTACTGCTGGAGCCTGATCCGGAACTGGGACAACTGGTGGATCAATAGGTGTTGCCCTCTCCGCTCTGCCTCGGCCACGACCATGACCGCTCCCACGACCTCTGGTGGCCTCAATAGGTGGCACTGGTGCTCGTCCAGGCATGTCCGGTAGCTCGTGTCCTCACCATCTGTGAGAGAATTGAATAAAGAGAAGTTTAGTATTTGGATCAACAAGTTCGCACGACAAGAATTTCAAGAATGTGGAATTTCCTAAAGGTTCTGCAGCCTCTCGAGGAGAAATACAGGCGTCCCCGTACCGCTCCGCGAGACTCTACTAAAACGGCTCAAGACTCGCGAGACCTAGTAACCTAGGCTCTGATACCAATTTTTCACGACCCCAATCCCGGTCATGATGGCGCCCAACACAATGCTAGGCAAGCCCGACCAATACAACACTCCCAACCCTCGTATGGAGTCCATTACCAATTAATAGAGTTTAATTACCAAATACATATGATTATAAATCCATAATAGCATATAGATGGTGTGAAAACCAAGAATATATCACTACGATCCCACCAATCTGGTGTCACGAGTCAAGAGCCTCTAAATACAAATCTGAATAGCAGCCTATACATAGAATAGTCTAGAATGCGGAAAGTAAAAGGATAAGGGGAGAAATCGGGTCCTGCGGACGCCATGCAGCTACGTCGATGACTCCAGTGATAATCTGAACAGCAGTAGAAAGCTCAACTATGCCTCCGGAATACCTGTATCTGCACACATGGTGCAGGGAGTAATGTGAGTACCCCGACTCAGTGAGCAATAATAATAAATAATAACCGAGGATGAGAAAACACATAACAGCACAATGCAATTCTATATTAGGCAGTAAATCTTTAAAACAGTAAAATACGTGAAAGTCAAATGAAATCTCAGTTAAACAGGTGAAACAGGTAAGAACAACAAGTAAGATGTAAAGAGTAAACTGCCCCTCGGGCCCAGTATCCATAGAACAGTACAGTAACAGCCCATCGGGCTCAATCTCAAACCTCGGCATAGTATCAGCCCCTCGGGCTCACTCTCATATCACATGGGTACCTGCGCTCATTGTGGGGGTGCAAACTCCGGAGGGGCCCCTTACGGCCCAAGCGCTATATCATCACAAGGCCTGAAAGCCTTCTCACATCACACCCGAGGCCTGAAAGCCTCCTCACCATCACTTGAGGCTTGAAAGCCTCCTCATAATGCACTCGAGGAGTGAAAGCCTCCTCACCATCACTCGAGGAATGAAAGCCTCCTCACATCACACTCAATGCCTGAAAGACTCACTCAGTCCAGAACATCATAGCCTCTCGGGCATCAATATCATAATAGGTCTCAGCCCAAACAACAGTAAAATATCATTTAAAGTATCAATAGTTTCAATTTAAGTGGCTGAGTTTGCAAAATAGTATAATCATTAGGACTGAGTTCAAATAACGTGTCAATTAGTGAGGACATAGTGAAAACAATCCCCAAAGGATTCAAATAATCGGCGTTAAGCCCAAAACATGGCAATAAGCCCAAATCTTGCTGATAAACAAAACAGCTTAGTCAAATACGCGGTAAAATATGAAATAGGACGGACCAAGTCACAATCCCCACTAGCAAACAACCTCGCGCTCACCATTAGGCGCGTGTTTCACCTCAATATAGCACTACGTTGTGCAAATCCGGGGTTTCAAACCCTCAGGATATCATTTACTATCATTACTAACCTCAAGCCGCCCAAAATCCTAGCTCGCTACACCCTTGCCTCGTGAATCAACCTCCTCGTGCGTAGAATATGATCAAAACCACAAGGAATACATTACAATAGGCTAAGGGAACACAGCCCAATTGAATAGACTTGAAAATTATCGAAAATCACGAAGTTGGCAAAACCCGAGCCCTGGGCCCACTTCTCAAAAAATTAGAAAATTAACATCACCGGACTTCTCATCTCTCCACGAGTCTAGACATATCAAATTTACCAAAATCCGAGCTCAAATTCTCCCTCAAACCCCAAATTTTCGTTCAAAAAGTCAAGCCCTAATTCTCCCCTTTTTAATCAAATTTCCATGAATTTAAGTGTTGAATCCACAATTAAATGATGTTTCTAGTCCATAAGACTTACTTCCAATCGATTCTCAGTCAAAAACCTCTTTAATCCTCGTCAAAAGCTCCCAAGCTTGCTTAAAAATGGTGGAAATAGACTAAGCTTCGCGGAACCAAAATGAGCATTAAAACCCTTCTGATAACAGGGATTTTCGCATCTGAGGTCCCTTTTCCGCATCTGCGACCACCGCTTCTACGGTTATTTTTCTGCTTCTGCGGTCCTCCACCACATATGCGGACCCCGCACCTACGGAATATTGTCCACTCCTGCGAAAATTTCAAATCTATGTCCTCCGCTTCTGCGACACAAACACTGCACCTGCGGCCTCGCAGATGTGGCTACCCTTCCGCACCTGCGGGATCTTCCAACCCAGCCATCGACCACACCTGCGACCAATCACCCGCATCTGCAGAACCGCATATGCGGCCCTTGTTCCGCAGATGCGGAAACACCAGATACCAGCAAACCAGCAATTTCACCAAGTCCAAAATCATCCCGATGGCCATCCGAAATCACCCCGAGGCCACCGGGACCTCAACTAAAAGTGCAAAACCATCCTAAAACATGATTCAAACTTGCTCCAATCGTCAGAACACCACAAATAATGCCAAAACCATCAAATTACATCGGATTCAAGCCTAAGTTCTTCTAAAACTTCTGAATTACGCATTTGATCAAAAACCCGACCAAAACACCTCTGAATGATCTGAAATTTTGCAAACACATCCAAAATCACCTAACGAAGCTGCTGCAACTCTCGGAATTCCATACTAACCTTCGGATCAAAATCTCACCTATCAACCAGAAATTCGCCAAAATACTAACTTCGCCAATTCAAGCCTAATTCTATTCCGGACCTCCAAACTCAATTCTGATAACACTCCTAAGTCTTAAATCATCCCTCGAAGCTAACTAAATCGCCGGAAATCACATCTGAGCCCTCTAACTCATAGGTCAACGTTCGGTTGACTTTTCCAAAACAAGCCTTCCTTAAAGAGACTAAGTGTCTCATTTCCATCCAAAACCAATCCAAATCGACTCATTCCCCCGAGACTCTTGTAACAAGACATAATGAAGCAAAAAATGGGAGAAACGGGGCGGTAACTCATGTGACGGCGGGCCGGGTCATCACAGTGTGTACCTAGTGAACCTATAACTTCTCATTCATGGTACATATATTCCATAACAATTTGCAGATGGCAGCTTCATTCCATAATGCCACATTTGTGAAATTCAATCCCCCTGAAACCTTAGGTGAACAAAGTCTTTCTCAAGCAATCAAGGCCTTTTTTGTCGGTTCAGCATCTCCTGTCCACAAAAACCTCCTGCAGATGGTCTCTATGAATTGGATAACCTTTTTAGGCAGTATGAAGATCTGTACCCAGAATGTTTGGATGGCAAACAACACACTCTTTACTAGGAATGCTCTACCTTCATATGACAAGTACTTTGTTGTCCAGTTCTAAATTATGTGCAACATTTTCTCAATTAGTGGCTCATATTGTATAGCTGATAGTCTCTTAGTACTCAATGGGATACCTAGATATCTTAAAGGCAATTCTCCCTTATTGTACCCAAGTACCTCCAGAATTTGTTTCTGAGTCAACTGATTTACCCCTCCAAAATAGATGCAACTCTTATTTGGATTGGCAACCATTCTTGATGTTGTAGAGAACTTCTGAAAGTGTTGGTGTAGTATCTGTACTGACTGCACATCCCCTCTACAAAACAATAGTAGATCATCTGCGAACCCCAGTTTCACTAAGTTAAACTTGGCACACCTGGGATGATATTTAAACTTCTTGTCCTCCTTCAGGGTCTTCAATGACCTGCTCAGATATTCCATACCTTGCCTTAGTCCCTTTTTTCCTCAAAGGGATATATTGGTCTGCCATTTATTAGAACTGAATAAGTCACTATGCTGATGCAAACCATTATCCATCTCACAATGATTTCAGGAAAATTCAGTGCCTTCAATACATGTTCTATGTACCTCCACTCCACAGAGTCATATGTTTTTTGCATGTCAATCTTAAGCATACATCTAGGGGAGATACTCTTCCTTCCATAACCCTTCACTAGCTCATGACACATTAAAATGTTGCCTGTGATCAGCCTACCAGGAACAAAAGTAGCTTGACAGTTATCCACCAATCTATCCATTACTCTTTGCATTCTTGTAGTTATCACTTTGGATATAAAACTGTACAACATGAAATAGGTCTAAAATCTTTCATGTTCGTTGGATTTTGGACTTTTGGAATCAGTGTGATTGTTGTGCAGTTAATGGCCTTACACATATCAGCATTCTCAAATAATTCTTGCACTGTTGTAGTTATTTCCTCTCCCATAATATGCCATGGTTGTTTCAATAAGTATGAATTATATCCATCACACCCTGGGGCCTTGTTGTCATCTATGCCCAGTAAAGCCTGCTTCACTTCTTCCCTGCTTACTGGTTTGATTAACTGTAATTGCTGGCTCCTGTTTAACACATTGCCATTCTTCATTACTTCATAATTGATCATTGGTAGCTGTGTAGCTGAATTACCAAGTAGTCCCCTGTAGAAATTTAGGATTTTTGCCTTCACCTCTTCATGACTCTGTAATATATCCCCATTGCTATCAGTTAGCCCACCAATGTTATTCCTTGTTTGTCTATTTTTCATACAAGCATGGTAGAAAGTTGTATTAGAATCACCCAAGTTAAGCCACTGAACTCTGGATTTCTGTTTTACAATGCTCTCCTCCATCATTAGCCATTTCTCCAGCTCCACTTTAGTAGTTCTTTCCAGCTCACTCTACATTCCTCCTTGATCAAGATATCTCATTTGATTTTGCATACTTTCTAATCTTTCTCTAGCCTCATGTATCTTGCTCTCAATGCCACTGAACTCCTCTTTATTTATTTGCTTCAATAAACCTTTTAGCTTCTTTAGTTTGTTCCACACTGTCAATATTGTTTGTCTGCTTTTTCTATGCTCCCATCCCCTCTGCCTTGTATATTCAAAAGACTGTAAGTTTACCAGGCAATTCAAGAACTTGAAAGGTTTCCCCCTAGTTTGTCCACTTATATCAAAATTCACACTTAAAGGGCAATGGTCAGAGAATCTAGGGTTAATTATCATCCCCTCCATATTAGGCCACATTTGAATCCATTCAGTATTTACCAGAATTCTATCAATTCTACTATGCACATGGTTATTTGTCCATGTGTATTTTCTTCCCACTGTCTTCAATTCAGCTACATTTGCATCCATTAAGAATTTTTTAAATTCCCTTGTCTCCATCTCCTGTACAAGATTTCCATTGAATCTATCTTCACTAGTTAGAATTGTATTGAAGTCCCCCATTATAAGGCAGGGGCTCCTTATGTTTACTACTGATATTAGTATCTCCTCCCATAGGTTCTTTCTATCCTGAACTGTATGTTTCCCATAAACAACACATGGGTGGAACTGCACATTCTGCTATATTAAAGTTACTTTCCCCAAAATGAATTGTTCATTGTGTCTAATAGCTGCATAGTCCACCATATTAGAGTCCCATGCTACCCAAATTCTGCCCCTAGGTGCCTCATCATAGTTATCCACCCATCTCCAGTTGTTTAGAGCTTTCTTTAACACAGAGCCGGCATTACTTTGCTTCACTCTATGTTCAATTATTACTATCAATACTACATTATTAATTCTGTAAAAAAATTTAGTTTTTTTTGCTTATACACCTTATTCAGACCCCTTACATTCCATGAAATAAAGTTCATCATGATGTAGTAAGTATAATTGGAGGTCCACCCCTGTCTTCCTTGTTATTCATTCCCTTCACACCTTGATTTTTAGACATTTGAACAAATTTTTGATCAGTATCAACTAGAGCTTTGAATGAATTGCCAATATCCACTTCCTTCTCCCTTATCACTTCTGAATGTTTCTTAGTAGCAGATCTTCCTCTAGTTATTTGCCAATGTGCCTCAACCTCTGAGTTGCTTTTGTGTACAGCTACTTCTTCCTCCAGTTGTTCATTGAACCTTCCTTGTGCATCAATTTTTTCAACCTTTAGACAAGTACTCTAACTTTCCTCCATTCCTATATTGGCTTCCGTTCCCCATTCTTCCTCACTTCATCCTGCCCCAGCTGCCTTTGGTCCTTACATGTATAGCCAAGTTGGCAGCATTTCTGGCAATAGATTGGTTTCCAGTCATAGTGCACAAGTTGTTCCAATACTTTCCCTTTAGGATCATAGAGCTTTATCTTCTCTGGTAGAGGTCTAGTAACATCCATCTCTATTAGTAACCTTGCATATAAGATTCTCTCAGCAAAAGTCGTACAAGCATCAACATATATTGGCTTCTCCAACCCACTTCCTATCTTACTTAACGCTTGATTACTCCAAAGGTTAAGTGGAAGGCTTGGAAGCTTAATCCACAGGGGTATAGTTCTCAGAACTTCCTCATTAAAGTCAAAATTCTTTGACCATTGCCTCATAATAACCGGTCTATTATTAATTGTATAAGGTCCATTCATGAGCACCATCTCCTTCTTTTCATTAGAACTAAGTAGGACTATGAAATATCCCTCGTTATGGAATAGCACCTTTGGTTTCGGCACACTTGCCCACTGATTAGTGATAAACCTTTCAATGGCCCCAATTGAAGGTGTATTCCCCACTACATACAGTATTATTGCTCTATTCCATTTGTCATTTTCCTCCACAATATCTTCCTCCAGTAGTTGTACAACTACTTCACCATCCTTCATTGACGGGGGTATATAGTTGAGATTCATACCTTTTGCAGCTAGCTTATTGTCATGTAGTAATGCCTCCCATAATCTACTCTTATCAGCAGCTGGAATTGAGGTCTTCACTTGTGGATCCTTGTGATTATCCATAGGAGTAGCCCTCTGATCCTTGCTTGAGCTTGCATGTACTGTTCCACTGAATTGTACCTGACTTGAGCTGTTCTTCTCAGTTATATCCCTAATTTTGTCGTTTCCTTTGCTAATGTTCTCTATCAGTGCTAGTTTCCTGCTCAAATTCATTGGAGTTGCTGCGATCTTATGAGACTTGTCCAGATCTGGACAGCTACCATCACTTTCATTGTCATGTTCTGTCTCCTCCTCCTGGATTTGATCCTTAGCTTTGGTCTTTCATTTCCCATGTTCACTCGATCTAGTCATCATAACCTTCTGATCTAGTACTGGTGCTTTGGTAGCATTCTTCCTCGGTCGTCCTCCTCCTCCAATTTTCGATGAGTGCGCAGGTTAGTCAGTCACCTAACGTGCGCCGAGAGAACTTTTTTGCTTCGTAAAAATAAAAAATAAAAAAATAAAGTTATACTCACGTTACTATTTTAGCTGCCAAACAGATGATAAATTCCTCGTCGTTGAAATCGTTTATTAAAATTTGTCTACTTTCGATGAAAAGTTCCACATAGTCTAAGTAGATATTCAACAAAAGCAAACTATGTAGATATTCTATGAGAAGAGGAGAGAAAAAGGAAAATGTATAACTAAATCTCCTAATTTAAGACGCTAATAAAGCATTATATTTAAATTGTAAAGGTCGGATAATATGCAAATCTAGAACAATTTTGGTAAATAAGTTTTAAATACTGCATAGGAACAAAAAAATGCTTTGTTACTAACCATTAGTGAGAACTGTGAGGAGCCAATCCTAGTAAGAGAGGGTTGGGTTGGGCTGAGCTATGGTATACTGGTTGTTATGGTAAAAATTGCACGGGGCGCCCTATTTGGTCGCCCCCATTAACTTATACCTATTTATTTTAAAAGTTTTAACTTGTACCCACATTTTAAACAACTTCATCCCCCTTTCTCCTCCTCCTCCTCCTTCTTCTTCTTCTTCTTCTTCTTCTTCTTCTTCTTCTTCTTCCTTCTGTTGTTGTTGGTGCGGGTATGAAACTTCAGTTTATGGAATGTTGCCATAAGTATGTTTATCAGATTATTTAAAAATAAATTATAAATAATTATGTAAGTTAGTAGATAATAATTTATGAATATTTTCACGTACAGGAAATTTAAGGTCACATTTAGTGATTCTTTTTATGATAATCTTGTTCTTTTCACCTTTATTGTTTCCAAAATTTATGATTTAGATAATGTTGGCAATCTGATTATTTATCTAGTATGTTATCTAGTATGTTAGAAAGCTTTTTCAAAAACTTCAGCTTATATAGTGCTGAAGTTTTACAAATTAACTAAATAACTTCCGCATCTTCTGCTAAAGTTTTTTGAAAAAGCTTAATGACAAAACTAATGAATCCAGGACAAAAAAAATTCAGCTTATTTAGTGTTGAAGTTTTTATAAATGAACTAAATAACTTCAGCATCTTCTACTGAAGTTTTTGAAAAAGCTTCATGACAAAACTAATGAATCCAGGAAAAAAAAATTCAGCTTATTGAGTGCAATTACAAAAAAAAATCAGCAAATAGAGAATAAAATTTCAGCTAGTATGCTTAAGTTTAGCAATTACAAACAAAAACTTCAGCACACTTGGTTCAGCAATTTTTGTTGCTTCACGCCCATCTACTAGAATGCTGAAGTTTTGTGTGATTGTCTTTGCTACTTCAGCCCCGTATGCTGAAGTTACGCGAAAAAGCGGGTATGCTTATAATTTTTTTTCCAAAACGGGCATAAGTTAAAACGTGACCCAAAAAGAGAGTATAGATGCAAATGCCCTGTTGTTATGCCAATATCCGCATCACGTAAAAGTTGCACGAGGCGCCCTATTTAATCACTCTCATTTAACCTATACCCATTTTTTTAAACTTTTAACTTGTACCCACTTTTTAAACAACTTCAGCCCCCTTTCTCCTCTTTTGTCTTCTTCTTCTTCTTTCTTCTACAGTTGTTGGTGCTTCTATGAAACTTCAGTTCATGAGATGATTGCCGTAAATATGTTTATCAGATTATTTAAAAATACATTATAAATAATTACTTAAGTTAGTAGACAATAATTTGTGAATATTTCCATGTACGTAAGTTAGTAGACATGGTAATTCTGTTCTTTTAACGTTTATTATTTCCAAAATTTATGATTTAGTTGGCAAACTGATTATTTATCTAGTATGTTAGAAAGCCTTTTCAAAAACTTCAGCTTATATAGTGCTGAAGGTTTTGCAAATGTACTAAATAACTATAGCATCTTCTGTTGAAGTTTTTAAAAAAGCTTTATGACAAAACTAATGAATCAGGACAAAAAAAAATTCAGCATTTAGTGTTGAAGTTTTTACAAATGAACTAAATAACTTCAGCAGTTTCTGCTGAAGTTTTTGAAAAAGCTTATCCAGGACAAAAAAAACTTCAACTTATTTAGTGCTGAAGTTTTTATAAATGAACTAAATAATTTCAGCATCTTCTGCTAAAATTTTTGAAAAAGCTTAATGACAAAACTAATGAATCCAAGGCAAAAAAAACTTCAGCTTATTTAGTGCAATTACAAACAAAAACTTCAGCAATTAAAGAATAAAACTCCAGCTACTATGCTTAAGTTCAGCAATTATAAACAAAAACTTCAGCAAATATAGAACAAAACTTCAGCTACTATGCTTAAGTTCAACAATTACAAACAAAAACTTCAGCACACTTGGTTCAACAACTTGCTACTTCAGGTTCGTCTACCAGAATGCTAAAGTTTTACGTGATTGCTTTTGCTATTTCAGCCCTGTATGCTGAAGTTATGCAAAAAAACGGGTACGCTTGCAAATTTTTTTATAAAGTGGACACAAATTAAAACTTGACGCAAACTGCGAACATAAATGCAAATGCCCCGCATCATACACCTAAGTTGGTTGGTATATTGTACTATGAAACGTTGGCTGGGTCAATCTGCAGCTAGATAATTTTGGGCTTTGCTTCTCATGTAATGGTTTATCCTTAAAATTTAAAAGTTGGGAGAAAAACAATTCAAGTATATTTAATTCTGAATGGAATAAAGAGGTCATGTGATTCTTCTTTCAATAGGCACAAATTATTTAAAAGTTGCTAAAAGAAAATGAATAAAAGATGATGTGGTGCAGTGAATTTCAAAAGATAAAATTATATAGCTAATCTCGAACTCAGAATCGTCAGAAGATAATCTCTCACTTCCATTTCCAAAAATGTCATTAAAACTATTTAAATCCACTTGGACGGGAACACAATTCACAAACGTATAATCATTTTCTTTTAAGTGCGCAAAAATTACTTTATATTTCAAACATTTTTCTTGCTATCCATTATAACAGTATCTAATATTATAATTTTTCTAAATAAGCAGGTTGTATGATTTTTTAAAAATTTTAAATTATGACCGCACACGTTAGTACGTACCTTGGTGTGTATACTTTTTGCTTGGCATGTAAACATGATTGATAATATATAGTAGAAAGAATTATAAGAAAATACACATGACTTCACATCATAACAAAAAATGGCCCATATTTTTAAGTTTTACTCGATTTAGCTCATATTGTACATATTTTGAAAGCACTAGCAAATTCAAAATATGTGTTCTTACAATCATTGTTTCTAAACGTTATGGAGTTAAATCTGTGTTCTCACAACCATTGCTTTCAATCTCTCTTCTTCTCACATCTTCTACATATGCTTCAAGAGGTCATATATTTTCTGTTTCTCCTCTTGTGTCACCTGCTTGCGTTGTAAGAAAATTGAAGAGTAAAAGTCCACCATTGAAGACCATTCAAAGTTTTGCTTTTGAAAATGGTTTTTTTAATAATTTGTTAGTTGTTTGGATTGAGTGTTGTTCCAATTGATTGAAAAGATCAAAAGATGTTCAAAATTTTAATATGAAGTGAGTTGGAGTAGATTTGAGCAAGATTTGGGTAAAATTTCAGAAAAGACGCAAGAAAGAAGACAAAGTCAGTTTTTTGTATAATTATGTATAACCTTGTATAATAGTGTATATGAGTGTAAAAATACACCTTTATGCAAGCGTCTTTAGACGAACTTCTTTCATGATTTTCAGTTGCAATTTTTATTCAAAACCAGTCCAAATCTCGGTTAAATGACTTCAAATTTTATATACAACTACCTTATATTATTTCTAACAAGTCTAAATAACACTCACTCCAAATTTCTCACAAAATCAAATTCGAATTTTAAACTCACATATTTAAGCTTGTTAAAAATCTAATTTTCACCACCCAAATAAATTTAATTTGTTGAACTAATATTTGAGTCACAGTTACTGATTCGAAAATTAGTTTAAAAGCTTGAGGAATATTTTTTTTAAATTAAATAGTAATTTTGAGAACCTGCTGGAGTTGGATGTTGAATCTTAACCTATTATTTTTGAGCTAGTTGGTTGTAAATTGAAATAAAGGCTATAAAATTAAAAAGTATAGAGCTCAATTGTTCTAAGAGAAATTTTCATAAAGCACTATCTTTTAGTAGTAATTAGCCATTTATATATATCATTTTCTATATTACGGATTATAGATACTTTTTGTCAGCACGTGATTTTTGCCCTATATGAGAATTACTCCCAAAAAATGTAAAATAAAATAGTTTTTGTTTGTTTGCAATTGTCATGAATTTTGTGTTATTTTTCTTGTATTGTTTACATTTGTCTGTGCATGTTTATTTATTTAATTAATGAAAATACAAAAAATATGTCGCATCTTGCACTAAGGATTTAATTCTACAATTAAGAGTAATTAAGTTTGTGTTACAAAATAAAAAAAATCACAAAAAAAAAAATAATGTACTTTGTATTTTTAGCATTTAATGTCCAAATTGTGTGATTTTATGTTTAATTGGGGTTTAATATTGTGTGATAATTATTATTTGGAGTTCATTAGTATTATAAGTTAATTTTGGTTTTATAATTTAATCTAGGATTTTAGTTTTATTAATTAGGAAATAAAAGAAAAAGAAACAAAATGGAAAATAAAGAGAAAGACCAAAACTGGGACAATTTTGACTAAAATCCCAGGCCCAATCGGCACCCTCACCCGATCCAATTTGATCTATCTCGTCGACCAACCAAACAACGCCGTTTAGGCGTCTCAAATCTGAACTGTCGATCAAACAGATCGAACGGTCCAGTTCGGCCCCCTTCATCGAAGAAACGACGCCGTTTCAAGCCCTTCGATCCAGGCCATCCATTTCATTTGATCCAATGGTCCATAACCTCCTCCTTGACCCGTTCCCCATTACCCGGTTCAAACTGACCCCTTCACTTAACCAAAACGACCCCGTTTGGCTTAAGTGACTTAATCTGGACCGTTGGTTCCCATCATCCAACGGCCCAGATCAATTCGCTCAATTTCAATATATCAAACACCCCCTCCCCCTCCCGTCGTCTCTAAGGTCTTCAGAGACCTAAAGACCCTCCACCTTGAACCACCGTTGACCGCCCGTCGGAAATCGCCTACGGCGGCGGCCGACGGCCAAATACCCCCATTTTTACACCCTAAGATCCCCTCAACCTCCCCGTTCCAACCATCCTAACAGCTAACTTCGAATCCATGTAGATCGTCTCAAATCTTCAATCGAAGAATCGAGCAAAACCCTAGCCGCCTCCGTTTGACACCAAACTCACACCAGTTGACCACCAGACCACCCTCGTCCTTAATCCCATAAATCTTGTCAAAGCCTGTCGAATCTTAAATCGAACAAACAAACCCTAGAACAACCAAAAACTGGAATCGGGCCGAAGTGCGGAAATTTGAGGTTTAAATCGACCTTAGTCGAATGTTCTCAGTCGAGAACACTCGATTAAGGTCTGTTTAGACCTCAAAAGTTCAAGTCAAAGTTTCAAATGGGAACTGTGCGGAGTTTAGGTCTGAAATTTTGAGGTATTTCTTCTCTATTTCTTATTTTATTTTTATTGTTCTTTATCTGTTTAAGTTTCGTGGTAATTCGCCTTGTCAATTATTTTTCTCCCTTCTCCATCGGACTTTTTGTTGCTCCAAGTTTTTCTTCTATCGATTAACATGTGGTTGAATAGTTTCGTCGATTAATCCGTCTTGTTTGTAGTTCAGTAATTCTCATCCAGTTGTTTGGTGTCGTTTTGTTTTGATCTCAGCCTCAGGGCTCAGTTCAGTAGATACAGTGTTTCATTCATCCTTGTTAGTCTTAATTTAGCATTGTGTTAGTATATCTGTACCAATCGTAATCAATCCGACCTCAGTAGTTCAATACATGTTGCCTTGAATCATTATTTTTCTTTGGATACCATTTGGAACTAATCTGAGTGCAAGTTCTAATTAACTCTTTTGCTTAATTGAATCTCAATGATTGTCCTGCATTGATTTCAGTTTTGATATGCTTGTTAGGAGTCAGTTCATATGGCTAAGTAATTGAGTTCGATTAGTTGAATTGGTATAGCTGATGGGTAGTAATTTCAGTAGTTCTAGGGGTAATTTGGGGATTTTAGAAGTTTTAAAATGGGTAATCTGAGTGGGCTGTCAGTAAGTATCACTAAATAATGCATTTGTTTAATCAATAGTGGGGAACAAGACATAATGGTATGGGCAATTTTAAGGGAAATTGATTAAAGAATGCTCACCCATAACCTTGAATTAAAAATGAACAAAACATTTAGTAGTGGGCAAAATCAGGGAAGATCATGGGTAAGAAATGGTTTCTTTATAGTTTAAATGCTTGAGAGTTGTAAAAGGGGCTGGAGAAGAGGGTTCTTTGGTTATAAATAGAGTCATAGGCAATCAGTTTGAGGGAGGACTTCACATTCTGAGAGCTTAAGGACAAAAGTGATTATTGAGAAAGAAAAGTCATGAGAACTTAAAAGAAAACATATAGTCTTTCGGGTTCTGTTTTGGGGGAGCTGAAGAGAAGGGCTGGAATGAGCATATAAATAGGAAAGACAGAGTAAGGGGGCTTCTTTCAGACCTGAAGAGAGCTAGAATAGAGAGGGTGGCTTTTGGGAATCAATTTCAGGGTTGACACTTGGAAAAAAATAAGGCATCAGTTTTCTTAGGTTCTTTCTTAGTCTTGAAAAATCCGTCTTGGAGAGGCATTCAGTTGAGAGTTTAAAACAGCACCTTTGAGAACCAGTGTTTGGGGGTGTCACTGTTTCATTGAAACTCAGAGTGGTTCTGGTTTGACTTTAAAGAGTTTGGGGTCTAATTAAGTTGGTCTGGTTAAGGTTGTGTCTGGTTGATTTCTATTTTCTATTGGGTTTCAAGTTGTTTCCGGATTGTTTTGAGGTTGTCCTGTCAACTCTGATTTGTTTTCAAATCTTCCTAGGCATTTTGACTGTAGTGTGGTATTGAATTTGATTGGTTGTTGCTGTTGGAATTTGTTGTTTGTTCATACTACTGCTATTGCATTGATGTTGTTGCTGTGTTATCTGATGTGCTGATCACTCCTTCGTCTTCCTCATTGTATTCCATTTCCAGGTACATTTCCTAGCTTCTAATGATCCGGAAGTTGGTTGTATGAGAAATTTGAGAATCAATGAAGGGGAATTATCCTGTGTTCACCTTAGCTTATCATTATCGACTGTTATTTTTTTTCCAGCTTAGCTATTCATGCCTTATTGTAACTGGAATAACTATTTGGACTGTCTGATCTATATTGGACTGTATTTTGGACTACGTAAGCTATGTGGACTGTATGTTAGCATGTTAGTTGATTTCAATCGTT